>JAYKAV010002980.1:0-89103 GCA_035582835.1 Phoebastria nigripes
GGGGCGCGGGGCGGCCCGGCGGGCAGCGCGAACATGCAGTCCTCGCGGGGCAGCGGCTCGCCCGGCGCCTCCAGCGCCTCCAGGGCCAGGCCCATGGAGGCGGACACGGCCCTGCAGAGCTGCTTGGCGCTGTCGCCCAGCGGGTCCTCCTTGGGCGCCGGCTCGGCCTCGGGCGGCGGCAGCAGCGGCAGCGCGCCCGCCTCGCACAGCAGCTCCCTCAGCTCGCCGGCGCAGGGGAAGGGCGAGCCCATGGCGGGGCCGCCCGCCGGCAGCGCCTTGCCGGCCCCGCGGGGCTCCGGGGGCGGCTGGAAGGCGGGCGAGCCCGGCGGCGGCCGGGGGCTCGGCGGGCAGGGCGCGCACGCCGGCGGCTGCTGGCTAGTGCCCGGCTCCTCCCGCGGCGCCTGGAAAGCCTCGCAGACGCTCTGGAAGAAGGTCTGAAAAGCCCCGCGGAAGGTCCTGCCCCCCGCCCGCGGGTAGACGCGGCCGACCCCCAGCTGCACCTCCATGCCCGCCGAGCGCGGGGCAGCGAAAACGGCAAGGGCAGGCGAGGCGGGGGCGGAGAGCCCCGGCAGGCGCCCCCCGGCCGGCCGCCCGCCGTGCCGGCTAGCAGCGGCGCTGCCCCACGGTCCCCATCCCCGCCGGAGCGGCGGCGCGGGGCGGCGGGCGCGATGCTCGGTGCGTGCAACAGGCGGGAAAGTTGGAGCCGGGGGAGCGGGCAGGTGCGGCCGCCGCGGGCAGCTGCCTGCGGTCCGTGTGAGCGGCGGCGCGGGGAGAGCGGGAGGCAGGCTGCGGGGGAAGGAGGTGCGGCGGAGGAGACCGCCCCGCGCCGCCGGCGCGGTCCAGGGGCTCTGCAATGATTAATCCGGTAACGCGCCGCGGAGGGACGCGGCGCCCGCCCTGCCCTCGGCTCGGCTCCCCCTCCGGCGGCCGGGCGGAGCGGGGCGGAGCGGGGGCGGAGCGGCGGCTGCCCCGGCTCCCCGCCTCCCGGCCGGCGGCGAGCCGGGGCGCGGAGGGGCGGGCGGCTCCGGCAGCGGCCCCGGCTGCCGAGGGCGCGGGGTCCTGCAGCCCCGCCGGGCGCCCGGCCCGCGATGGCTCCTCTCCCTCCGCCGCTCTGCTCGCTCTCCCTCCTCCCCGGCTGGTGGGGTGCACGCAGCTGGGCGGAATTCAGCAGAACAAACGCTCCTTTTCGTTGCGCGCTGACGTGGTCGGTGCTCAGCAGCTTCCTCCAGGCGGGCCGGGCGAAGGGGGTCTCTCACCTCCGCCCCCGCACGCCTTTCACTTCGTACCCGAGGGAACCAGACGCCCTCTCCTCACCAAGTGGGGGAGTTTGCTCCCACCTTCCTCTGCTCCACATCTGGCAATAATCCCCACTCGCCACCAGCAAGAAACTGCAGGTGGGTGCATCTTCTGCATACGTACCACTGCTCTGGTCGCGCACAAGGTTGAGAAAGACCCAGCTAGCAGACATATTTCGTGTAGGACCTACCATAAACAAGACTTGAGCTCCCCTTACTGGTCCTGCAATAGCAGTCCTAAAGCAACTTCTAGTAGGCACCATTCCCAGGCAACCTGGTAATGGAATCATTCTCATTTGAGATAGTTTAAAATAAGCCCATTAATTTCAACCCCTTTGGAGACAAAGGGAAAAAAGTAATAATTTGCTGCAAACGGAGAAGTGGAGCCAGTCAGGAAAACGAAGAATCATGTCCAGTCTTTTAAAAGCATTTTTACAAGCCACCGAAGATAAAAATTAAAAACTAAGTACAGCCAAGCAAAATTTGGCAGTGTCCTCCATACTGCCTGAGTGGCCAGCGAACCCTGCCTCCCGTCAGCAAAGCAGCGAAGGGCTGGAGCGCAAGGGGGGGATGGCATCGCTGCCCGCCCACGGACCTTGCCAACAGCGCGTACCGGTGGGGCAGGAAGGCGGCGGGCAGGGCTGGCAGGACCTGGGCGGTGCTGGGCCCAGGACTGTGCCCGGCTCTTCCTGGCCATTGGCGAGGAAGACCATTTACGGAGAAACCTTGCAGGCTTTCAGCGTGGATGAAACACCGAGTTGGTTTTTAATGACAAGCCCCTAAAATAATAAAGAAGCACAGCTAAAACCTGAAAAGGTAAAAATAGAGGGAGATACTGTAAAATATGTGCAGAGTGCCTATTTAAACACTCGTAGGTCTCAGCGATCCCACCTGCATCACTGGAGACAGGCCCGGCTGAAGCTCGGCGTGGGCTCCCTCTCTGCATGCGGCCCAGACGCCCCAGCCCGGTGACTCCAGGGCAGGGATCAGAGAGGTGTTTCGGGGGGATGCAAAGAAACCCATAGTGACAAGGAGGACGTCTGTGTGGCCAAGTGTTAACCACGTTACAAATTGTTCTTCACGTACCCACGTGGGGAGATGCCTTTTCATGGGGTAGGCTTGTGAGAGAAGTGTCTCCTGCAGAAGTAAGGTTGTGTGCATCACTTTTCAAAAAGCTAGTATAAAGCCTTAATTGGATTTTCTGAAAGATTAGTACCATTAGTTCAAAGAACCTCTTTTTTTTTTTTTCTTTGACACAGATGAGCGCACAAACTCACTCTTCCTACCAGCTACACCGTAATAATGATAGCCGAGCTTTACTGCAAAGCTGCTCTGCACTTCAGAAACAATGGCAAAAACCTAGAGGCAGAAACCCAGGATTCACAACTGAATCTTATTATGGTATCCCCTGTAAATGATGCAAACCCCCCCCTCCCCGTCCCGGAAAATTAGCTGTTGCCACAAATCCATGCAGATACCTGCCAAGTGGATGCAGATTCCAGTGTCTTCGCTCTTTCAGCCTCCAATAGTTGTCAAGCCTCGGGAGTAAAATATACAGACTCTGGAAAACATCAAGGGGAGGATTCTCATGATTAGCATCAAGAAATGTATTGAAAAAAGCTGAGGATCGGAGATGTAGTGTAATATCACTTAAGAAACAGATGGCTTTGTGTTTTAAACAGAAAGCGGGTTATTCACACATGCGATTCTGACAAGCCGCGTAAGAACTTTGTTTGACACCACCATTCCCACCAAGGAAGAAACGTCCTCAGTTCGTACGCACGGAGAACACCACGAGCTGTGAAGACCTCAGTACAAGTTAGATTTTTTGTGTTCAGATAGCCGTTTCTGTCTGGGATCGGATATCTTTGGGCCTTTGCATGTGTCTCCTGGCTCTCCATCTCTCGGGTTGGTATTTGTCCTGCCGCTCTCGGAGTTCTCCTGGCCTCTCCTATCTTTGCACCATCTGTGGGTGCATGGATTTTCCCACAATCTGAATTTTGCTGCCGGGGTTTGTGAGATGCTAATCACAACAGACGCACATAAAGAAAGACTGCAAAATGGTTTATGTTCTTCTCGGTTTACAGAGCCGACACTTTAGTTTTGACCGATTGTCTACGTGGTTAAGATGTATTATTTTAGAAGCAATTTTGTGATTAGATCTTCACATAAATTTGAAGAAGCTGGTCATTTTTCTTTTCTTTTTTCCTTTTCTTTTTTTTTTTTTTTAATTTATTTCCTGAAAAGCCATCTTGCGAGCGTTTTGTTCTCCTGGTATTTGCATGTTTCTTTTAAAAATTATTAAATGTTAATGGATTTTCTGGGTGCGTATGTGTATGGCTGCGCATGCTATTTTTTAAAGGCTTCATGTATTTTAATCTTTATACTTGGTTGACGAAGAAAAATCTGTACTGCTAATGCACAGAGAGTGTTTTACTTGCAGTTACTATCTTACAAATATTAACATGTAACTTTCTTTAGTGTTTCAAAGTTCTTTTACTAGTTTCATTAAAGCCGAGTTAAATCCTTTCCATAAAATCACTTTCTACAGTTCAGAAGTCAACCACAATCTCAGTTTACATCTTAAATTCTGAGAGCTATATTTTAACACAGTAAAATAGGCATCGTTTATGGAAAGACCAGGCAAAGCCTACGCCAATGTATATTTTTCCTGTGTGCAAGCTAAGCTGTAGTTTTGATTATCAAATTAGTGAAAAATGAGCAGCAGTATGAGCCTACGCATGTTCCAGGAAAGTGCCTTTCCCTTAAATGAGTCTGTGCTTTTCTTTAGAACAAAGTTGAAGAACGAGTTATGGATTGTTTGCTCGGACCTTAGGCACAGCTGTCAGTGGTTGAGGCTAAGGTATTGATGCATTTGATGGCATTTTATTGCTAAAACATTAAGGCGGGCTGAAAAGTATTTCGTTTCGCTTTAGTGTCTCACAAATACTGAAGCGTTCCGTTCTAACGTTCCAGTGGTGTTTGGTTTTATTCATTAAATCTGAGTGTAAGAATTATAATACATTGCTTTCTGTTATGTCAAATAACATTAAAATCAGTAATCGGGGTTGACATCCAGTCTAAAAGTACTGCAGTTTAAATCAGATAAATATGTCTGGAGAGACGTACAGATGTACCGACTGTTTCAACAGAGCGAAGCTGAGTGTCGCCCGGCCGGTGGCAGCGGCTCCCCGGGGGCTGCCAGCACCGGGCCCTGCCCCTCTCTGACATCTCCCCGCAGTCACTTATTTTTCTAACTGGGTAACGCATCGTTTAGATGGAAAATTAGCCATGAGTGAAAACAGGTATTTTTTCACAAACCAGTTTCATTCTAACTGAGGTACACGAGGCTTTTATTATAAAATAATGACTCAAAAGAAAAATCCAGCACGATGGGCTTATATGAATATTTGGTAGCGAATGTTCCTTCAGGTTATCACGGCTTCGTGCTGAGAGAAGAAGGGGAAAGGAAGGGGGGCAATGCAGTAGGAGGAAGGTATTGCCAAACCACGCTACTCCCAGCGGCTCGCGGAGCTGGCAGCATCTTCTGCGTGTGCGAGGCGAAGAGACAGCGAGAAGCCGAGTGCCTGCGGAGCCCAGCACACCCCCACTGCTGGCAGCGCTGCAGAAGGTCTCCGCCAGCCCCAGCTGCTTCTGCAAGGCTCTTCTCTCGGCTCCCGGCGCGGTAAAGATCTGCTGCCTCAGTTTGCTTTTCTGTGTGGTCAGAAGGAGGCACAGCTCTTAGCCTGTTTTGTTACTCTACATATGTGAGTAGCGCACCGACGTGATCATACCTGGCATTCAGAGAGATGTGAATTTGTATAGTGGGGCAGGGAGTGAAGAGATACAAACACAGGAGACGTTTCGAAAATAAAATACGTAGAGTGCATAAAATAATTTTAAGAGAAACATCACCTTTTCCTTTATTTCATGAGTGATTTACTGACGTAAACTAAATGCATATTGTTTAATTTTTTTTAAAAATTGAGACCCTAGATTCATGTCTAAACTTTATATAGTTTATAAAACTAAGTCAAATTAAACATGAAAACATCATATTATTCTCTGTATTTGCTCCCAGGATCATAAAGAAATTTTTGTCATTTGCCTGGTGGAAGTCACCACTTGAGCACCTAAAATTAAAGTTTACTGAAAAGTTAAACCATCATTTCCAAGTGTCTTATTAAGGGTCAGAGGGAATTTTTCATTTTAGTTCGTTCAACTAGTCCAGTTCAGTAACTCACGCACTCAAAGCTGGGAAAGGCACGAAAACCCTTCTGTTTCTACCCTATGGTCAAAATGGGACGTGAATGGATGAGATCTACTACTTCCAAAATCAGGAAGGAGACAGGGACCACGTGCAGTTGATGCAATGCATTACATGTGGATAGCGCTTTATTTATCTAATAAAATACTTTTTTACACTTAAATAATAAAGTTTTTACATGCTCAGAATTTAATAGCATTTTCTTTAACTGTAAAAACGATCTTAAAATTCTGCATGTATATTTTAACTGATTTTAAATGCAGCTTGATACAGCACACAAATAAAAGGAATAATCACACTATAATTAAGAAATATTTCATTCACTGTTTTTTAATTTAATAAATGTTAAGAAAAATCTGAAAAAAATAATGCTGAACAAGATACAGTTCAATGTTTGTGGTTTGTTTCTCTTATCTAAATAGAGAATTAAAATTAAAACTCTTGATATTGATTAGCCTTCTACTAGCCTGACCTGTACAGCAGAATACAAGTTATTTAGATAACCAGCGAGTTGTATGAGTATTGAATAGAAAATAAAAAGCAACTGGATGAGGTAAGCATGTGCTTAGCTGTAAAACAAGATGTAGGTTTACAGGTTTGTTTGGATGTTTGGGATGGGAACAGCATTAGTGCAGTGCACTATGTACACCTGCATGAACTGCAACACAAAACAGACATTTAATAAAGGAACCCATTTATAAAACCTTAAAGATATTTTTCTCTATTCTCTTGATCTAAAAAATCAGTTTGCATGTATTTTATTACCTCAGCTATACGTATCTTACAAGCAGTTTCTCCATTAAAAATATTTTAAAAGAACACATTCTTCTTGCCTTGAAGTTAGGCACATCTTAAAGATATCCAAGAAAATGGAAGCAAACTGTTACTTCATGTTAAAAACCTTTATGGTTACCGTACAGCTGGCTTTGTTAAACTTACTCCGTAGAGACCAAGCATATAATTAGCATCTCTCTGGCTACAAGGCAGTATACCCCTTACTGTGCTAAAATTAAAAAGGATTTCACATAACCAATTACTTATTACTRATGTCAGATTCACAGAAAGTTTGCCCAAATAGAATAAATGAAAATTTGACATAAAAACCTTCGGGACTTTAAAACCAGCTTTGTGTTAGCTATATTGTATTCCTACAGCTTCTCTTTTGGTACTTATACAAGCTTGTTTACCAATAAAACTGTCTAATATTTGTTTTCTAATGACCCTCATACAAGACCAAATCATTTATGTTTTAGTTTATCATAAAAAATGTTAAAATATTTATTTATCGCTCAGATACGGCAAAGCGACATATGAGGGATTTTAGTTAACATTTGACCTAATAAGCTTCCATTTTGCCTTCCCAAGCCCCTCTAGCTTTTTAGCGATTTTTTTAGCTCGTTGTTTTATCTTTCCTAAGGATGCTGCTACCTCTTGTCAGCCATCGGGTTACGCTTTCTGCCCATACACTGGTGCCTCTCCGGTTTCCAGCAGCGGATGGCTCCTCTTGTTAGGAATCAGTTGGCGAAAGGAGTGAGAGCAGATCCTGCAAGAACAAAATGCAGATTTATAAAACATAATTTTTTTTGTGTACCATCGCTTCCTGACTGGTCCTTCCTGATCAGAGGGGGAAGGCACCGCCTGGGCTCCGGCACTGCCAGAGGGACGGGCAGGACTTCCAGTGACACATTGTCCCTTTGCTTCTCCGAGAAAGGGCAGCGTTTCCTTCCAGTGCCACGGAAGGAAACCCACGTGCAGCTTCCTTCACTGCCAGAGCTGCTTCTGCATAAAGACACAGATGGAGGGGATTAAATATCTATTTTAATTCCGAGCTTTTAAGCACGCTTTACCCAAATCACCCGTGCATTTCCCAGTGTCCCTGTGTTTGTAGCACCGTGTGCTGTACAGGGTTGGCCTCGGGCACCACAGAGCTCCTGGGTGGAGTCAGGGGAGCAGCCGCAATTATTCTGAAACTCAGATTTGCTGGTCTCTCCCCTTCTGCTGAGAACCCACCCAAACACTCCCCACATCTTCCACCCTCCTGCCACACCACCCCCTCTCCAAGCAAGGGCCTCTTTCCCTCCTCCTCCTCCTCCTCCTCCCAGCACTGTGCCTCTCATGAAAAAGAAGTAAGCGAACAACTTCTGTCTTTCCATTTTCATGCTTTTATTTAGTGCTGCAGACCTCAAGAGGACAGGTGAAATTGAAAAAGCATTAATTATGTTAAAACCAAAAGCATGACAAAATTTATACTAATACTGTGCATCACCCCAGCCGTATTCACATCTTAATGACTGACCTCATTTGCCCATGGAAGGTGCTTTAAGAAGAAAATGTAGGTTATTAGCCAGAAACACTTGTTACTGTGCTGATAACACTGCTCCAGCTGTTATATAAACATTTCCAACATTCTTTCTGTAGCTTGTTTCTGCATTACTGATACCAGAGGGGCTTTTGGCATTGTTTTCAATAGTACCTACAGGCTCACAAAGTTAAAGGCTTGACTCTTCCAGCCCTTATTAGCATTTACTGTTTTGAATCCTTACCAAAAAATTCAGTTCCTGAAATCCTGCTTTTTGTTACACTACTTAAAATGCTTTGGCTGTCCTCTCAGCCGCAGCACCCCTCAGGAGAAGCCTCTGCAGGACCACACGGTCACTGTCTGGGGGAGCGGGCAAGAGGAAGGAGGGGGAGAATCGCCAGTAGCGAGGTGGGCAGACAGAGATGGATTCTTACCCCATGGAGAGAAAAGCCAGTCAGACCTGATTACCTGCTACTTCTGTTTGGTGTTACAGTGAAAATGTCTCTGCAGAGACTTAATTTTATTCATCTGGAATGTACACCTTCTCTTGAAAGTCAGAGGAGGTAATTCTTCAAGGAGGCTTTCCCTGGCAAGCAGCTGAATTAGATCAGGAGTTTTATAACAGATGAAAATGCTCTCTGGAGACATTATACAACCGCTCATCCCTAGAAAGATCAAGGAGGCATTGGCTTTTCAGAATGGCAGGAAGAGAACAGCACAGGGGTTTCTTGCCGTAGCTTGATACACACTTGTCAGGTGTTGCAGTGGAAATGATTGCACCAGAAGATTATAGATACTTGGGTAAGGTGCAGTTTGCAACAGAGATGCAAGCTTTGCAAATTTAAAATAGATTCTTATCCTTGTGCAGTATTTTAGCTGGCTGAGAGAATTGCCTTACAGGTAAAATTAAACACTGTGACAAGGAAATGCCAGTAACACCAGCCTATAAAAGATGGTAAGTACCGAGAGCTGGGACTGGCCTCCACTGATTGAAGTGAGGTTCCCAGTATTTATGTATGTAATCATATACAGAGCTAACTATACGCTGCAATTTCTTCAGTAAGAAAATCCTTCAGGATGCCTTTTCTAATTGTATTAACTAGGAATCTTTACCTTATTAGCCTTTCCCTTTTGTAGGACTTAAACACATATATTAGGATAGGACGAGAGGAAATGGCCTCAAGTTGCGCCAGGGGAGGTTTAGATTGGACATTAGGAAAAATTTCATTACTGAAAGAGTGGTTAAGCATTGGAACAGGCTGCCCAGGGAAGTGGTGGAGTCACCATCCCTGGAAGTATTTAAAAGACGTGTAGATGAGGCACTTAGGGACATGGTTTAGTGGGGCATGGTGGTGTTGGGTTGATGGTTGGACTTGATGATCTTAGAGGTCTTTTCCAACCTTAATGATTCTATGATTCTATTCTATGATATTAATTTGCAGCAGATTCTTAGTACCTGGATAGGCGAGAGTTAGATTCTGAGTATCTTACACTGCAGGAACTTACTCCAAGGAGGTGATTGCAGAGCTATTCAGTGCAATGCTGTATATTAGAATCTGGGTCAAAATGTTTGATGCTCTGTAGATACAATAGGACAACAGCTATAAATACACTTCAGGCTGTGCTAAAGGACAACAAACAGTAAATTGAGGGTGGTTAGTTATTCTTGAATGCAACTGTCATAGGAAATTAGACAGTTTCTTCTGCCACTCTGACCACAGACAGAAAATTTTATTGTATGCAATTTTCAGTTTCTTTCTACTATGAAAGCGAGCTGATTGTGCCTGTCTACAGTATACAAAAACACTTTTAAAACTTCTGCTTTTAAACTAACTGCAAGAACTTTGTTCAAACCTTGTCTGTAAAATTTCTATTTCAGCTTAAGCACTGAAATCATAGTTCTTGTTTGAATATTTTAGATTTTATCATCAGGATTTCAGGAACCAAAAATTGCATTAGCCATCTCATTTCAAATCATTTAGGCCTTGGTATAGCAAATAGTACTCATATGCTGTTAACTTTAGACAAAAGAACTGTTATGTTCAAGTCCATGAGGCCTCTATGCTTAAAATTCAGTGTGTGTCCACCATGCTTTATAGGATAAGGGCCTTGCACAATGAGGGAAAACTTATTACCTTCTGTGGAAGGATTTTTCTATATTTCAGTGATTTGCAGTGGAGCTTGCCATAGCAGAAAACAATACGAAGGAGGTGTGACAGGCATTTGCTGTTTGGGGTATAAGTAACATGAACAGCATCCAGCGGTGACTTGTTTGGTCTTAAATCGAGTCCTTCTGTATGGGAGCTCTGTCCTGGTCTTACTCATGTATTCACTTGCTGCCCTCAGGATTCACCCCCCTAACCAACACCTACCCACTGAAGCCAATGGTGCCGTTGAAATGTGGAGAGCTCTTTGCTTGAGGAGAATTATTGGCCACTGGTTCAAGACTGTGACTATTTAAAAACGTAATTCTGCAGTTCTACAGGGGAAACTTGGACATGCCAGTTTAGGAGGGGTCTGAAGAAGAGCTTGCAAATAGTTCATCTTCCCCCTGCACCTGCCCTGCCCCCCCATCCTAGCAGTTTAAAAAACAAGATTCAACTCTACAACTAAGAGTGTCCAGCTGAAAGCAATGGAGAAAATAGGAAAATAGGTACCCTACCATGGTGCAGGGTTCCCCTGCACTCGCCCACATACTCTCCAGGGATCAGCTCTCCTTGGTAGCAAGCAAATTCATTCCCATGGCCACAGTCAGTGTTTTGCCTCTCACTGAAATTGCCAGCCAGAGCTATTGGAAAAAAAAAAAAAAAAAAAAAAAAAAAAAAAAAAAAAAAAAAAAAAAAAAAAAAAAAAAGAAAAAAGAAAAAAAGGAGCAATTCTAATTAACACGGTAGTTTCATTAACATTTACAACTTATTAATGCTCTAAAACACTGAACTGCCAGGAAGAATTTCAAATTAGTGTCAGCCCATCAGTGGTATTTGCTGAGATATCACCCCTGGGAGGAACTGGATGGGAATTCCCACCTTCTTTCACAGAACCACCTTTGCTGTCCTCTCCATGCCCCCTGGATACATTGGGTATCTCCCTTTTGCTGTCACTGTTTTTGGGGGGCTCTTCCCTCTCTCCTGGGGAGCAGGTAGGCAGGCAGCGGGTAACTGGGATGGCTCTGCCATGGAGGCAGCTGAGTGGAGCAGCCAGTGGGGCCAGAACGTGCATTTTACACTTGGCACAGGGCAGGGTCCCTGAAAGCACAAGGGGAGCAGGGAAGGAAGGAGGTAGATTGTAGCTCTGCATTGCAGGGTAGCCTGCCCCACATTCGGGATCTCTAGCATGCTTGGTTTCTCCCAAACTATCAGCATTCAACAAAGTCAGTGGAGAGATCAGTACTGAATTCTGCGTGCAGGACGGGTGCTGTCACACCTCACTTCACTCTCTCCAYGCAGGGTTCAGTTTGCTCAGCAGGATGCAGGGAGTTTTCAGATTTCAGGTAACCTCTGACTTACCTTGAGGTAACACACACTACAGTTATAAAAGCAAAGTATTTTGAGTGTATTCCTAAGATGTGAAGGAAAAAACAGTGGAGATAGAGAGGGGTTAATCCTCATTCAAGGAAGGTTCAGATCTGCAGCCTTTAGAAATTTCATCTCTTTCATCAAATAGGTAGAAAACTGTCAGACATCTCTGCTTTTCCCATTCCTGCGGTTTCCCCCTTTGTGAGCACCAAAATGCTTTACAACCTTTTTCAAATGGAACCTCAGTGCAGACCTGGGAAGAGGGAGGCGGTGGTACCACCAGTTGTCCTGGTTTCCCACCCAGGGAAATGCCAGGTGGCTGTGCAGCAGCATGACCTGGTGGCAATCAGACAGTGAGTCAGTGGCAGGGCTGGGAACAGCACTCACAGCTTGTGTCTCTTTCTTGTGCTCTGACGCCAAGCTTTTTCCACGTATGGCTTATTGCAAATCAGTCACAGTCAGAAAAGTTATCATCTATCTGGGTGTTTCATATTTCTTCTCCCTCAGTCAGTCCCAGAGACAGCCTGCTTGATAAACAGAGCAGGATTCTTCCAACTGACAGGACTGCCAGGTCAAAGAAGAATAAAAAAAATCCAGCTCTCTTTTCTCCCATATTCCCCAACCCTCACTGAGAGTGAAGACAGGCAGAGTTCAAAAGCCTGCCTTTCTCTAGCTGCATTGGCCTCTCTGCTTTCCAGAAGGCAGAGGAGAAACCTGGGCTGCCCGGCAGAGGAGGCAAACAAAATATCCTGAGAGAACAGTACGAAAAAGAACTTGTTCCCTTTCCCTCCTTCTGCTTTAGGCATCACACAATATTTTGGAGATGACCTATTCTCAACTTGAATTTGATAAGGCTTTGAATTTTATTTTCCCATTCTCTCAACAGCATGTATTGAGGTAATTTGTATCTGTTTGCAAATATTTTTTTAAAGGGTGAATTTTAATGTCCCCTACAGATATTTATAAGGGACCTTCACCATAGGCTTAGGTTTGATCTGTGGATGTCACTGAGAGTTGTGTCTTTCAGTTCAGAGAAAGTCAATTTAAATGCACAAGGAGGAAAAAAAAAAAAGATGATGGACTTGATTCTGCATTACTGAACAGGCACTTTGTCTGACTTCATCACGAGCAGAATGAGATCCAATTAGGGGCGGGGGGAGAGGCTGAAGAGACCTGATCCAGCAAAACACTTCAACACGTTTTCGTCTTTAACTATATAAATAGTCCCACTGAAATCTAGGAAATACTTATGTGCTTAACATTAAGTATTCACTTAAGTGCTTTGCTGGATCAGTACCAAAATGATTATTTACGAAGTGCTGTCAAATACATCAGACACCAAGAAAATACTTTTTCTGATAAAATCCTTTGGCTCAGAATATCCTATGTGACTGCTCAGAATTGCAGCAAATAACATTTTTCAGATAGACAGGGGACATTCCACTAAAAATTTCTCTCTAGACCCAAGATTAACAGCTGGTCCTTTGTTTTGTTTCCTGAAAAAAATTCACCACCAGGTGATCTTTAAGAGCACAAATCCACAGCCATTGAGAGCTCAAATGTTACCGTACTCCCGTGGAGCTTGCCAGGAGCAGAATCAATCATTTTTTGCCATTAATCTCTAGTAAAATAAGGCCGACAGCACACAGTTCAACAGTTTTGCTTCCACTCATTTGAGGCAAGTTGCAGGCATAATCCATTAGCCAGTTGCTTACAGTATTATCTTGATTGTACTACTTCTTTTGTGCTATCCTAGCTATGAAGTGATTAACATTTATGATATAGCTGCAGAAGACCTGCCTTATTAATGTCCCATAAATGTTGAAATAATGAAGTCCTTTCCAACCACAGTAACCTGTATGGGAAAATTAAGAATCGTTCTTGCGGTACATTTAAAATAATGGCAAATATTCAAAAAGAATCTAGAGCACAAACAGCATCCCGCTCTCCACCTGGGGCAGAGGCAGCTTGATTAGCCAAAGGCACTTCCAGACTTGGTGTGAGTGCTTGTGCGTGTGTGTATTTGAACTTGTTACKGTTCTCACCTAATTATGACAGGGAAGCAAGGATTCGGCAGCAATGAAGACCATGTAATTTGGGGGAAAGAAATATGCAGGTAGGTGAGAGAGATCTTATTTGTACCATTTCTGGATGCTGTCGCTGAGGGAACCACAATGTGAGCTGATGGGTTATTAGGCTCCAGAGAGCTGGTACAGCAGACAGCCCCCGAGACCTCCCACCAGTCAGCACCTACAGAYGGTAACAATGCAGAAGTCTGTAGGAAACCAGGCTTCATTACTTCCATCACCCACAGTTTTTCCTCATTATTTGATTGAGTCTGTTATTCTTAGATTGCCTAGTGCTACACAGAAGTAGCACATTTCTTAAAACTTTAAATATTTTGGCCATTTGTATCAATCCTGGACTGCTAAATTTGCCTTGTCTTGTCAGATAGATGTGTGAGTTCACGTGGGTGGGTTAAGAGGCTTTAAAAATTGTCTTTGCAGATGGGTGCAGAAAATGTTTTCACTTTCATCTATTTTAATTCTGAAAGGTAAGAATGCCTTACATCTCTTGTTGCTCAATATGTTGCATCCTTCTGATTTAGGACCATAGGTTGCTTAACTCTCCCCTGTACCTCTCCTTGATGTCCAACGCTCACACTGCTTTTACCCAAGAAAGCCCAAACCTCATGTGCTCCTGGGAGAGGAATTGCCTGGCTCCTTGCCACTGCCTTCAGTGAGTTCTGGTCAAGCTTATGGCACAGATTAGTGAGAGGATCCTGCTGCGTTCATCAGTCACCCTGCATGCCTTGTCCCAGTGAGGGGTGGAATTGATTGGACATCATTACCTCTCAAGAAGAAAGCACTTAGGAGAAGATGAGTTTGATCAGTTCCTGGCATGCGGCAGGATCCACCGGCCGGTCCCTGCCCAGGAGTGGCATCAGGCCAGCGCCAGGTTGCTCAGCAACCGGCAGCATCCTTGCACAGAAAGAGCGGCAGACCTGCATCGTTGCTTTCAAATGCCTTTGTTCAAATGTTTTGAAACAAATCTTGCTTTAAACACAGGACTAAGCAGATGTCTTAGGTAATATTTCTGGAACATTTACAATCACCTGAAATGTTATTCTTCTCTTTGCCCAAATTCATCCCTGTCACCTCTAAAAAACCACTAACGTATTCTCCTTCTCTTACAAATTGGAGACAGATTTTCAGAACAGCCTGTTCATGCACCTTAATGAAATGACTGAAATGCTTGGTCCATTTGATCAAAGGTAATCATTGCGGTGCCGAGAACTTTAAGAAACTTCATTCCTAATGAAACATATATTTGTATCATTTATCATGTCTTACACAATTGCATTTTGGGCAGAGTTTGAAGTTCCTCAGGAGCTGGGGAGGTAATGGCATTGTGACTTCTAAGTTCCTATATGAAATCTGGTCCAAGGCAGCAATGCTGACAGATCCATTTTCCCAGTGTACAGCTGGGAGAAGCCTGGGATAAGGCCACTTCCAGTGCTGGGCAGGGATGACCACCTAAGGTGAGATACCAGAGGTTGATGGAGATTCATTGGCTCCACTGAAGTCCACGGGCGCTTTGCTGCTGCCTTCAGCAGGCCAGCGTTTCATCCAGGCTTAAATACATAGTTGATGTTAGCTTGTTGCTGTTTGTTTGTATACTCGGAGGATCTCAAGGAAGCATCRGAACATTTTCCTTTATCTGAAGTTTCTGGGGTTACTGGTCTTTGTCCCATCTTAGCAGGCACAGCTCTTCCTCAGTATGTCTCAGAGGTCGTTTTAAGTTCTTATTTCCAACACCACTATTTAAAGACCCTGTAACATACCTAAAGAATATCATAGAGGAAAGATGTGTCATGGCTCAGCTGAGAGTGTGATTGAGGGGATTAGGTTGTGTTGATCGTAGTATGAGCTGCTGTGGGAAGGAAATTGCCCATTGGAAACTTCAGTAAAACTACACATCTGTATCACGTTGTTACAGTACAGGTCACAAAAACTCTGATGCAATGTCCTAGAGGTGTAAGACTTTGCACAATTTACTGCATAAGCATATTTTCACTGTTAATTGGACACTGAGGAGTCCATTCTTTCATCAGGTAGATATATTGTGTGACTGAAGTAGTAGTTTAACGCATCCTAGTTCTTTAATAAAACTTGAGGCAGTGTGGTACGCTTACTCCTGCACTAACGTATTTTGCCTTTCCTGAAACTCTGAATAGCAGTGCACACAGACTGGAGCGCTGGAAGCAAAACCCTGCTCAGGACGGAGCTAATCACTGCTCCAGGCGGCTGGAATGTTTCTAAGGAGGAGCGGCAACTGGGGACAGCTATACAGATCCACTATCACAGAGCTTGCTGATAACACAACCGTTAGCCAGCAAGAGACTGTAAATCTCCCAAACGCTATGACAATGTATTTAAGCTGCATATGAGGAGAACTGATTTTTCCGATTTTTTCCCTTTAGTCCCCTTATCCATCCTTGCTGACAAATCTTTGCCCAGGCAATTCGTGATCCAGACATCAGTAAGGCAGCGACCAAATGTGCAAATGCAAACCGTCCAGTTGTTTAATCTATCTATGCGTACTGCACCGGGATAACCTGCATCACTCCCATGCCGGTTTTAAGTCATTCCTCTTGAATCTTGAGTTCTCTCTACAGTCTCCCCATCTATTGTCTTTTCTGAGCTCCTTGCCTCCCTTAACTGAGCACAGAGCTCTTCCTGCAGAGTATTGCATGGGCTGGTATGAAAAGCACCCTTTGTCCCTTACAGAGCAAGGCAAGCTTCTGAAGTGGATCGTTTCTGTCTCTTCTGTTCTCCATACGTGGCTCCTTTGCTGACTAATACACACCCTGGGGCATTGACCTGGAGGCAGCTGCAAGGTGGCTGGAGGAGCTGAGCAGCTGCAACTGTATTCCACACTGCAGACCATGCAGCATGCTGGAGTAACAGGCAGGGTGGATCAGATGTGCCCTTGGGCTTGCCATGGTCAGGTAAATCCAGGCCTGGCTGGTGTGTACTGCTTATGTGCACTTTCTGAGGAACTGCCCTCACTCTCCGGAATAAGGAAGAAGCATGCTTGTGTAATAAATTAAAAGGAAAACTAGAATAGTGCATCCCCAAGGGAGACGGTAGAGATGAAAAGTATTTGGCAAGGGAAACCTCACTTAGATGACCTGGAAAAGAAAGCCATAAATAGCAAAATGGTTGTAACACACAGGTGTGGAGGGTTGTCTCCCCCTCCCCTGCTTTTGTTTTTTTACAGCTACTAAGCACAATGATGGGAAAAATGCCAGCTAGTCTGCAGGAGAGCTATTTACACACAGCACTGACACATCTGGGCAACAGCTATGTCAACTGTTTCTCACCCCACCCCACCTATTCTGAAGGGACATTCCACTGAGGGTGACACGACAGTGAAGCCCACCACAGCTGGTCCAAACCCAGCTTCTTTGCGTGGAAAGTTAAAATGATGGTGGTTGTTGATTAGACCCAGCTATGATGATGAGTTTGTGGTGGGGTATCTGTTCACCAGAAACAGTACTTACAGTCATCTGTCTCCACTGACCAGGACTGGATGGTCAGTATCCCAGTGGATACCACAGGTTTCACCTGCAGATTTTACAGAAAAAAAGCACATCATGTGCAACGAAGCTGGTGAAGGGTCTGGAGAACAAGTCTTACGAGGAGTGGCTGAGGGAACTGGGACTGTTTAGCCTGGAGAAGAGGAGGCTCAGGGGAGACCTTATCGCCCTCTGAAAGGGCGAAACTACCTGAAAGGAGGTTGCAGCGAGGTGGGTGTTGGTCTCTTCTGCCAAGCAACTAGCAATAGGACGAGAGGAAATGGCCTCAAGTTGCGCCAGGGGAGGTTTAGATTGGACATTAGGAAAAATTTCTTTACTGAAAGAGTCGTTAAACATTGGAATAGGCTGCCCAAGGAAGTGGTTGAGTCACCATCCCTGGAAGTATTTAAAAGACGTGTAGATGAGGTGCTTAGGGACATGGTTTAGTGGGCATGGTGGTGTTGGGTTGACAGTTGGACTCGATGATCTTAGAGGTCTTTTCAACCTTAATGATTCTATGATTCTATGATTCTATGTGCTCATGTGCAAAAGGGAACCGTCTCTGCGTCATCCACTGAAGTAATGCCATAGCAATCACTTGCTGTAGGTAACAACCTCCTTGAAGTTCCCATTGGTCTCAAGTCTTAATTTTTTTAATTTTCTGTAGCATAAGAAATACCAGAATGCAGCAGGGTAACGTGCTTCTCATGGATTGAGGGTCCACATCTTAAAGATTATAATTGAATTCTTGTGCTACACAGCAAATTGTGCAATCTACAACATAGGTATCCTGAGGTGATACTGCATAGAAAGAATGAAGAAATTTAAGGATGGCAAAGATCAGTGAGTTCAGGTGCAGGTATAGATAGATTGCCATAAAAAGATGTAATAGATTTTGTCCTGCTAATAGTAATATACTATTGACTTAAAATCACTATATGGGTAGTATAGTATCTCCGAAGTGTCTGCAGTGAATCAAAAGAAAGAAATCTTTTGGTGCAGAATCTGAAGTGACTAGGACAGATGTAGCACAATACCTTACCCTTAACAGAGCTGAGAATAATTTAAAGAAAACTCTGAGGCTGGATGGGTTCACCGAGTGTTCTTCTGCAGTACAAAAGTAACCTGCTGGTGAGACAGGTTTTCAGTGATTTGCCTCCCACTGCCCTTCAATGAGTATTGAAAAGTTTGGGCTTATAGTACAAAAAATTGTTAGTGACATCGTTACAGGGCAGTAAATCTTGGCATAAGGAGGCAACAGAGACTTTTAGCCTTTCTGCATCCTGAGCAGTATTTCTAGAATACTGCTCCCATGGGGAGAGATATGTTGTGTTTATTTCTTAGGCTTTATCTTTGCTGCTCCAATTCCAGCCTTAACAGCACACATAGGTGCACACACGTGTGCACACACACACACACAGAGACACACACCCACGCTGGCGTTCTTTCAGCCCCTGTGAATGACAAGAACCCAGAAAATGAAGGAGGTGTATGCATGCACGTGCATTACAGGAGATAGCTCGATCAGACAAAGCACTTTGTTTCCAGGTTTCTGTTTATCAGTAAATCTCATACTGTCTGTACAGAATATGTCTAAATCTGGGGACTCAGTAGCACTTTCCATCTCTTGGGTCTAGCTGCCCAGTTTAGCAACGTCTTAACCCCACAGCAGGACAAGGCTGGTGCATGCAGTGCTCTGCTGCCAGCATCCTTTTGTCCTGGAAAGGCAGCTTGGGTGCAGGAGCCAGACGAGAGCCCTGTCACATTTCAGACAGGTTCCTGCTCTGAACAATAAGAAAACTGCAATGCCAGGCACTGTAGGGCACACCTGCCTCGTAGTGCACAGAGCAACGGACATAGCAAGAACTATACAATTAGCAGGACTGTGCAATCAATACTTGCTCTGATACATGGTTGAGAAATATCTTACTAGGCTTTAAAATGTTGTGAAATCTCAGGAAAGGCTTTAACAGTCAAAAGCAACCTTCTCAAATTCAAGTCTTCAATGCTAGGTTTGCATTTGAATGGCCGCAGTCTTGCCCCATACTGGGAATGGAGGTAAGGAAAGCTGTTAATGGTTACACCCCTTCTCTTACCCTTTGGTGGACTGAACAGAGAACAGAAATGCTACGAAGTTGAGTGTTGGTCTGTGCCTTGCAAAACTAATAACCGATGATTCTTGAATTTAAAATTTTACATAATTGTAACTGGAACCATATTGTCCAAAGCCTCCTTTTTAGAGCTGATGATTGTTCATCATGTGATGTTCTGGGTACTTTCATAAACTGTTGTTGCAAGTTCATTTGGGGAGCCTTTTTGTGCTTGTAAATTACCGGCAGATGTCTCGTTTTTCTGAAACATCAAGAAACTGGCAGCTTTACTAATACAAAAAAAAGAAAGAACATTTTTGTTGTTGTTACTGTAGCTCCCTATTATACAAGAAAAGTCTTCACTACTTGCATGTATTTGTATTCTGTTGTTTTTCAATTTTGCCCCTGAGGAATCCGGCCTTTTGATATCAAGCCCTATTTTGAAAGCAGAGACTAGAAATGCCATCTCTGTCCAGTCAGGTTTTGAAATCCTGACCTATCCTCACTGCAGAGTTCACTAGCCTAGTGTCCAGCCTTGTTCATTATCAGATTCATTCTATAATTGCCACCCTTGTGACCAGCTAGCTGCTGGTTTGCAATCCCCTGTAGATGCAGCAAGCTGCTGTCTTTTTACTGACCGAAGGGAGGCATGATGGTATTGTTTCTTCTTCCTTTGCATCTGGAAGCCAAGCACCAGATTTCATTCCTGGTGTCTGGTCTCCTCTCTTTCCCCTGAACCTGGGACCATTTTGGCCATAGTTGGCTGGAAGGGGTGGTGGTGGGTAAGCCATGCCTTTGTAGCTCTGTTAGTTCCTGCAGAGCTACACTTTGCTTATTTTGATGAATTTTGTTTCATGTTTTTTATTCCGTCAAGATACCGTTGTAACCCTTCAAAAATAAACTGATGCAGTGTCATGTTCTAACCTACAGAGAGTCAGCCTGAAATACAAACTTTCTGCTCTTGTTTGCGCCAAACAGGCAACTGTCACTGAGCCACAGAGAATATAAAACTGTTGTTATATGATTTTCCTTGCCCAGGCATATAACAAAGCTGGTCCAGCATATCAACACACACTCGACATTTCTTTCAAGCTGGTACATTCTGTGATCCCTTGAAGCACATACTCTACAGCGTCCATCAGTTTTGCTGAAAGCAGAGGCTTTTGGATGTGTTACAAATGTGAAGCCAGCTACATGGATTTAGAAGAGCTGTCTTGCTGGAGGATGAATATTGTGTTTGTAAATCTGCAGCAGAAAGCTAGGCAAAACATCGTGTTATAGAAAACACAGCTTAAAAGGAAAATGGAATTCCCTGGCGTCAGAATCTCTGTCAGTTGTCTGACAACCTTGTTTGTACTATTTTCTGGGAAGCCAGGAGTTTCAACCAATTATTTAGTGCTTCCTTCCTCTTTACTAGTGCTGCTCACACCAGCTCATCAGGGGCATCTGTTTTTCTGCTCTATTAGACAAAATCCTATTTGTTGTTAACAAAATAAAGTAAAGAAACAAACAAAATGAGTAGTCTATTTCAAATTGATTGCCACTATTCAGGTCCTGCCTCACAACAGATCTTTGAGTACCTTAAATCTGCACCGTCTGCTGAACATGACCTGAACTGAGTTGGTCTTCACATGGTAGCAAAAAAAAACCCCAAAATATTTTCAGCCTTTTCAGCCCAGAAGAAACAAGTTTAGAAGAAATGCAAAAAGTGTATGTCCCAAAGACCATAGTAAAGCCAAGCAGGTGATTTTCCCCCTTGATGTCCACAACTTTACCACAGGAAAAGGGAAAGGCAAATGGCTGTACAATTTTTGGCAGCCAAAGAACTGAGAGATAAACTAGCAGGCTGCTCTCCCTCTTTTTCTTTTAGTGGTGGTTAGTCCTTCCTTCCCCTTTTCTGATGTTCCTACAGCACTGCAATAGGACTGTAATCCCTCAATGGCCTCAATGCCTTCGGGGCATTGTGCTTTTTATAAGACATGACAGTTCTGCATAGTTATCTTGGTGCAAGCAGTCCAGCTGCTGTCCTTGTACTCTGCACTGTGCTCACATGTGTCAGATGCTTCTGTCTCACAGGCACAGAAGTGTAATCATCCTGCTGTGTATCCAAGGGAGCTCGTAAGATTCTCCAGCCCTAAAACTTAGTTGTCATAAAACTGGACTGGAGTGCAATGAGAAAACTGATCTGAACAAACAAGAATTAAGCTGGTTTATGTATAAATAATCTTGTTAGACCTGGAAATGCAAACACATCTAGTATTAGATCAATGAGCCACATGACAAACAGGGAAATTTGAATTGGCTGTTTTTATTCTCCAGTGTAACTGATACGCAGAGACAACAAAGGCCAGGAAGGGAAGTCTGAAAATGAGATTTCTGCGTGTCTCTGAGCCTCCACAATATTTTGGGCTCTGAGGTTTGTGTAAAGTCCAAACCAGCTGTACTTTTTGGTGGAATCTAGCCAGGTCTGAAGAATCAGAGACCTGATTCAAAGAAGGAGGAATCAGAGTGTCTGATAGTGCTGCAGATAAGATTGAAGTCTCATCCATGATCTTCTTGGGAAAAAGATTTAAGAGCTCAGAAGAACAATGATATGAAAGGAATCAGTTGTTTTCACCAGTGCGAGAGCAAATATTTAACGTCCCATTGAATATTTAAATTCCTGGTGTCTCAAAGGTATTGAGTGGGCCAGTGTAGTACTTCCAATTCCTCTTTTTCTCTGCAAAGAAAGTCTCTTTTCACCAAACTATCTGCTCTTGTTCCAGACCTCAGTAACAACACTGCAAATCCATATTAGCTGCCTATTGGGTAATATGGGACATGTTGCCTCCATACTGTCCTATCTATCTATCTGCAAGGTGCCAGGTTCTGCCTCATGTTTACTGACTGATTGCTGGCTTCATTGTGTCAACTAATTTGGCAAAGTGAAATACAATTCCTTATCCAGCTCTATCTTCTTCTCAGCCATGCAAGAACATTTTGCATGCAATCAGTTTCAGGGAATGCTTCCAAGCATTCTTAAGGGTGGGACCTTACTGATTTTGGATGAAATTGTAAATTTTGAGAGGAAAATGGGGGACCAACAGCTGCAGAGACTACAATGTAATAGTGAATAAAACAAAAAACATATTGATGAAAGAATCACAAACACCCAACAGAGGAAAGAGACCTTCCACGTCAGCTCTGCCCTTCCTTAGAATGGTTAAGATGTTGCTATCTTGAAAAAGCTGTCTTATCAAGTAGAAAGAAAATTCCTTTTCCTCTGCCACTGGCATAAAAGACAGAATTCCCTCTATAAAGTTCCCCAGTCCCTTGAGCGGGCCAGCCCCTCTGCCTCTGTCAACAACTCTTCCCCTGGAACCAAACTCTGGCAACAGTCAAGCTGGAAGACACGAGCACTTTCTACGGCAAAGCACCATGTCCTGGCCAACTTCCACTTGCTCTGTAAAACAGGAGGGTCCAAGGACGTGCATGAATTCTCCTCAAAACCAGAGTCACTCTTGCATTTATGTCCATGGTCTTGGATATCTAATTTAATAGCTTTCTGTTTTGAACTTAGATATTTTGCGCACTTCAGTCACACACTGACCGGACAATCCATTATGGTGCTGACTGCTCATGCAGTACCGATCTGCCTGACTTCCCCCTCTCTTGACAAAAATTGCTCCTTTACTTTCTTTACAGTTGCAAAAGGTCCTGGCAGTGCTGCTGGTATTTGCTTCTTGCATCTAAGCAGGTGAAGGAAGAAAAAGGGCAGAAATTTGGTCTCTGTGACTGCTTCCTACATTTGTTGCTCATTTGGACAATACATTGCTAATGGCTCATTGCCTGTGATTCCTGTCACTAGATCTACTTCAAATGCTGCGGTGGCTAATGAGCCTAATAAGGCTTTTACTCTCACTAGAAGAATGAAGAAACATAGTAATTATAAATTAACTCAAAAATATAAAATCCTTTAGACAGGCTGCCAGCCAACAGGTAGGTAGACAGGTAGCTTGTAGATGTAGACAGGTAAATAGATAAACAGACCAACAGGTAGATAAACAGACAGATATATAGACAGATAAGATTTTAGCATCTAGGGTCTTCCCACCCTTTTCTGTAAAGTACTCTGAGACAGGGATAGAAAAATGCTAGTGTAGAGATTATTTTTATTTCAGCAGATGGGTCCTGGAATCTGCAGCTAGACATGCTGCAGTGGAGGTTTCTCCATTTATACAAATTTCTAGTCACTGAGCTAATGTAATGTGTATTTAGGCATCTGACTATTTCACTATTCAGTGATTATTTCTGAGGACCACTATATTGACATCAATCTTATTTTCATCTTCCATTCTTCCCCAAGGCATAATTAAGCTCATTCACCACTGTTCAGTTTAAATCTAGATTCAAGTATCAGGCACTGGTTGCACAGTATCCCTGGGAGTCCATTTGGTAATTATCCGTCAACCTTAAGAATTAATGTTGTCAATGGTGGAAGCCAATGCTTTAACGCTGTCACTCTTTGGCAGCCTCATGACCTACAGAGAGATGGTATTCAGAAACTGGAAACTGAGTTGGTTTTCTATACTATTCCCATTCCTTTCTTGTATCTGAACCATTCCTGTTGCTCCCACTGAATTTGCAACAAATATTTTATAGCTTTCTCAGCTGTGGTTTGCTCTGTGGCCTTTTGTAAATTTTCTTATCAGGTGTATCTCTTAGCACCTTTCACATGCAGAGCACTATGAAAATAAACCCTAATTAACCTGCAAAACTTCCTTGTAAGGTTGGTGAGCTTTCTGATCCTTCATCTATCCACGGTGAAGTTCTCTGTTTTCTCCAAGCTCATAAAAAAGTCAATGTCAGAATCAAGGTTAAAACTCAGAAATCCTTACCTCCTGTTCCTGGGATCTGACCTTGCTCCTCTCGAAGAAAGCCTCCTCGTTCAGTTTACAACTGGCACATTGCATGATCCATTCCTGCCCACATCAACAACTACCAGGAGACTTTAACCCCTTCCTGTTCCCTCCGCATCAAGGAAAAGGCTGCAGGTATGCAGCAATGCTGGGTACAGACTATTCCTGCCTGAGAAGACAGGAGTTTTCCCCAAATGTCAGAGGGAGCTTTTCAGCTTAATATGGAATGTCCTTACATGCTCTGGAGTGAGCATCTCTTATTTGCACTAGGAGTCAGTATAATTACCCTCCCTGTAAACAAAGAGTTTAACACACTGAGGGGAATTTATTTAACTTGGGCCATGGCAGATTTATAGTTTTTAAATGGAATGCCAGAAAGTTGTTGGCACTTAGGGAATCCTGGTTTGTTATTTCATAATCACATATTTATGGTTCCCACAGCATATTGTTTTTGTTTTGCCGTTCGTTTATTGCAGGTCTATTAAGCTGTCACTGCTTAGCTTCGAGGCACTGTACTGTAATTCTATCAATCGCTGTGATTGTATTTTTGTTCTTCTGGGACTGTTTTGATGGAGATCAATATCAGTGCCATGGAGAATATATAAGGAGCATGTTCTGCCCTATGAAGCAGGCACAGAAAAAGCAAAGATTGTGAATGAGCTATTGTCTGAGGAACATACTCCTAACAAGAAGGATTAATTATCAGCAAGCCCAGGTGTTGGCTCTTTGAGTGTACTTGCTGATGAATAGGATACCATGTATCAGGACCCACCCGCACAGTTACTTACTATTCCTGTTGGCAATTTTAGCAGAGAAACCAGGGTTAAAGTAGGTCATTGATATTTAGCTCCCCTGGAAAAAAAAAATACCACTTGGAAACCTCTGTGTGTTTCTTGTCTAGGCCAGGATTTTGCAGCTTGTTCTTGACCTTGATTTTTTCTCCTCCTAATGGGCACTCACATTCTTCACTCAATTTCAGAAAAGTAGCTGCCTGGTTGTTCCTGTGAAGATAAAGGTAAACCAGAGTCCCACGCTGGGTTGCCTGCCGCATGCAAAAAAACCTCCCTGAGAGTGGAGCAAAATGCTTTGCTTAATAAAAGGTTACGTGTGTGTAATGGTGAAACAGAAAGACTGGAACCCAGCAATGTTTCCAGTGGCAGCTCTCAACATGGGCTGAGGTGAGGTGTTGATGGCACCATCTCCTGACAGGGGAGTGCAGATGCGGTCACCGGGACATGTGCTGGAGTGACCACGCGGCTCCCGGTATGCTCATGGGGCTCCCTTTGACTCCGAGGAAAGAGCTGCTAGTAAGAAGGGTGGTGAAGTGGTTGATTGTTCGCCTTTTGGCATCTGGACCTGGCCCTGAGCCCGCAGTTTCCAGACTGATGAGCTGAACACTGGATGTGTTGCAGAGCGCTTGCGAGGAGCGAGCAGACCCTCACACTTGCTGACAGCTGGCCTCACATGCAGAAACTTCACAGGCTTTCCTACCCAGCACTGCCAGCCATGTCCAGACCCACACTTTTACCTTTGCCCTCCAGATCTTTTTAGGTCTTTCAGTCCAAACTTGCAAGTCTTGGTTGTTTTAGGTTTTTCTGCTAATTTATCTCTCCCTGCCCTTCTATCTTTCTCACTGCTCTCTCCCTCACCATTTCCATTAAGGTCTGGGGTGTCTGTGAAGCTTTGCCAGAACACCCAACCCCAGAACACAGTAATCTCAGACTGTGCCACCAGCCCATGTTCTGGGCAAGCTTTTTCGTCCACTCTCCCCCTCTGTGATCTGCCCTTCCCAATGACTACAGCAAGCCCAGTACAATGGCTGAACACCAGCAGGTCTCTGGCAGTTCCCAACATAATTCTCTCCTCATGAGCTCACTGCTCATCAGATCCTACATATCTATCTGCCATATGGAAGTGAATCTCCCTCTCCTCCCCTTTTGCTAGAGCATTTCTGCTGCCTTCTAATCCCCTTCTGTAAATGCTCTAAATCCTCCAGGCCCCCTTCCAAGGGCTGTCTGGCCCCACTGCTCTCCAGATCTCATTTCATATTCCTCTCTTCTTGCACCAGGCATGCCCTCAGCTTTAGGGACTTTGCCAACCTGTTCATCACCCTCCTGTAGCTTTTCTTTTGCTTGTCCATACCTCAAATCTCTTCCTCAGTCTAGTGAGGCAGCCTCCTTCTACTTCCAGACCTTCCTCAGAACAGATGTATACACTTGTATCTATATATATACACACTTATAGATACTTAAGTTTACCAATAGTGATTAAATCTATAAGCTTTTTTTTTTTTTAGAATTAGACACCATTGTTACTGTCTTAAAATGCCCATTTAGAAACTGGGAGAATCTGATATGTGCGTGCCCTGTGAATCAGGTGTTCTCCAATACATACTGCGAGAGAGATTATATCCTTAAAAAAATTGAATAGAAATTTTAAACAGCTATCTTCTGTTCCCTCCTTTAAATGTCTATAATGCATAGTCATGGCAGCTCTCCTCTGCATACAGCATCATTTTTTTCCAAACTAAAGTGAGGAGGAAGCTCAGGTCTTTGAATAGTAGGAACACATTTCGGTATTTGATTTGTGCCTTCTCCAAAACGAATATAATCCATTTTTGCTAGAAATTCAAACAATCAATCAGTTGTGCTCTAACTCAGTCTGAACATTAGGACAATTTGATGATAAGATTGATAGACAGTTGCCCAGAGGAAGTCTATGGATTACAGTCTGCCACTGGACTGTCAAGATGAACCAGGCACAACCTGGTAGGCAATTTCCATCTGCGGTAGCTCATAATTTCATAATTATTTATGTCTGGAATGTTGCTAATATCACAGATATCTAGTATAGCCAGCCCAGAAAACAGTAATTTGATGAAGACTATGGATGCCATGAGAATTTTTCATACAACTGTTTTTGAAAAAGTCAGTCTTGAGACCTGGTCTTGGTGCATTGCCATGCCAATGACAATCCATGATGCTTTCCTTCTGGAATACCACTTTAGAATGAATAAATGCCTGTTTGTCACAAAGCATTTCCAATCCATCTTTAGTAAAACAGAAGGGAATGGGAGAATGTGTTCATACACATTGGTTTTTCCTAGCTCTACCATGGCTTCCAGATGCTCCTTTCACTCCAGGGGTGAACTATATACTAAGGGACTCTCCAAGATAGCACCTGACACGAAGTTGTTATCACAAAGACAATTACAACCCTCTGCTGCAGAACCTTCCAGTTTCCACATTGCAACATATTCCCTTACCCAGTCCAGTCTAATTCTGGTCTGGCTCTACTTGTGTTAATTAATTCGCTCCCCACTATTGGCTGGGCCACAGCACACAGTATTATCATTCCCGTTTCTGGTGCCAGAGCTCTCCACAACAGCTAGAAGCAATATTGTAGAGAGAATCTGACTGAGCATCTAGGCTAGAGCATGCTTCAGATAATGTAGCTACCAGACTCCCAACAGGTCTGTACAATGCAAATTGTAAATTATTAGGGCTTATCCTATGGCTCTATTGGGGCACTTTTTCTTTGGAGCAGTACGGAAGGGACATCCCTTGCTCTATGGCAATCCTCCTCTCAGATTTGACCTGAAAAGTCCACTTTTCAAGTCAATGCTCTGCACTGTGCTGAGGTTGCTAAGTTTCCTGGGTCGCCAAAGGAATCAATCCAGAGGCCAAGAGATGAAGGTGGGCTCAGTCACCTGGGACAAAGAAGGCTGAAAGAAGAACAGCAAGGAACTGCTGATGCCTCATGCCCTTCACAGTTTTTTCCGAATAATTTACCACCTGCTTACTAGTGACTTCCTGGTATTTAATGACCACTAATTTCCCAAACCCATTTCTGAAGTAGAATTTTTGTCTGTGTGGGGGCTTTAAATCACCTGATAAAACAGTGTTGAGAACATACAGGATGGATCTTTGCCCCCAGACTGTCACTAGGAGTCTGTGAGGAAACTATGTGCCACAATCCCTGTAGGTTACCAGACAGATTTCAAGCTCGCCAGCCTGCCAGCGCTGCTCAGCTTCAGAGACAGACGCACAGACTCCCGAGGCTCCTGTGACAACAGGGACATATGGACAGCGCGGCAGGCGCAAGCCCATGCCCTGCTCTGTGCTCTGCCTGCTCCCTGTGCTGGACCAGCCTCACAACACCAACCTCACACCAGCAGTAAGCGTTCCCTGCAGGGGCTGTGGGAAGTGTGGGCTACCTGAGGTCATTCCTGAACAACTAAGAGTATTTTTTTGGAAGATTAGGTACTGAGTTTGACCCTAGCAATGTGGGGGCTCTCTAAAGGAGGTTACAAGACACAGCTTGTTTTAGGGGAGTTGAATCGCATGAAGTCTTTCAGTAAATGACCCCCTACCTGAGCCATTCTCTCACATCACACCCTGAAGAAGCACAGGAAATTCAAGGCAGCCCAAGTCAGCATGAGGATTTTAGAGCACTTATAACAGTTGACCGTTAAGTAGAGAGTGATGTTCAGCCATAGTTACAACAGGGCTGTCATTCTGCTCTAACAAAATCCCTTTGCTATAGAAAGGAGCACCATGCCCTGCAACCCTGCTCTGGCTCCTGCCAGCAGCAGGGCTTGAAGTCAGTGTGCGACTAGGGTTCAGCGAACCCAGCATTTCTGCCTCATCTAGTCACTGCTTTGGAAGTCAAGGATGCTTCTTTGAGCTCAGGCTAAATTGGATACATATTACTTTTTTGCAGGAGGATTAGAGCCCTACTGTGCTACCCAAAAGTTAGGGAATTAGGTGAAATGAGGTGAATTTGTAAACAGCAGGTGGCCTTAAAGAGGTGGTCTTGTCTCAAAGGCATTTCTAGTTCAGGAACTATCTCAAATTCAGGCTGCCAATGTGCAAATGTATTTTAATTGTTTATAAATTCAAATATTTCAAGTTTTCAAACATGTCCAAAGGCAGTCACGCTGAGTGGGACTAGTTCTAGAGTCGAATAAGAGTTCAGTCACTGAGTCATGTCCGTAAGTCTAGTTAGCCCTCAGTAAATAATTGACCCAGCATGTCACAAACCTCCATTTAGGAGTATTTAAAAGCAAAATTATGCACGTAATCAGTCCAATCACTTTGTCTCAGCAAAGTTAATGATAAAAATAGCATTTGTACCTTGACTTTTGCATGCAGGTGAGAAAATTATATATTTAACAGGAGTCCCAGCATTATGATTTATTGTGACTGTATGACTGTAACATTGTCTCTCTATGATGACTGTACACTAATGTTTATGGATTGCCTGGTATGAATTTGTGTCACATAAATCACATAAGCACAGTAGGAAGGCTGTTTCTGCATGGGGCATTTACAAATTCCACCGACGGGCAAGGTGCAGTGCATGCAGACAGGTTGCACTAGGGAGGCTGAAACTGGTCACAGAGCAATTCTGTCCCATTACTCAGATTCTGCTCCACAGTTACGAATCACTTGTCTACTGCAAAGTTTCTCTCTTCAGCACGTAAAAATCTTAAATAGGCAGCACTACCAGCAGCATTAGTTGGCTGATTTAAATCCTTATCTGTCCAAACATTATCTGTTTTGTCTGAGGCCTCCATTTCCCACCTCTGTGAAAGGAAAAGACTAAGTAAGCAATAGAGGGCTGTTTCACAGCAGAGAAATGAGGAAAGATGCCTGAATTTGTCTAGCTGAAAGCCCCATGAAATCTACACTATTCTAAATAGACTTAACCTCTTTCAAACCAACTGGTACTTTTTATCATGCATGTTTCTCAGGACCTTTCTGAACTCATGAAATATTCATCCCAAATCCTCTGTCTGGGGATATGAAACCAACACCTATGCTCAGATCTTCCTCCTGTCGTTCTGCACAGATTCAGCAGAATTCACAGCCTATACTGAGGATCAGGCTCACAACTCTGAATTCTGTTTCCAGTTAAAAAAAATAGGTGTTCTATTATACACACTTTGTTTCATATCTCGACTCTTTGGTTTAGGCTTGACAACTAGCCAGAAAACGTTACCAATATGTATAGAATCTGATTATATTAAACCCAGGTCAATCTATTATGCCCATTTGATATAAATTTAGGAAAGGTTGTTAGTTTAACAGATAGGAACTGAAACTCCAGTCCTGGCTTTGCCACTGGCCTGGGAAAATCTGTTTTCTGTTGCTCTTTTAATCTCCAGTTTGTAACCTTTCTTGTCTCTGAATGCAAACTCTTAATAAATACAGTATAAATACTGTCCACAGGCACAGTGCCTCAAAGAGGCTGATCTGTGTTAGACTTTTCAGACTCTCTTGGAATACTAACAATTACAATATGCATGCTCAACACATGTACTATTTGTATTGCAGTCTGCCATGTTATGGTATGCAGTGAAGGGAGGAAAAATCAAGCCACAGTTCATTTGCCAATCCTCTAGAAAGGGGTATCTGGGGCATGTCTGAGCTCAGGCTACTGCCCTGACTATCTCTCTTGGTAGCAAGAAGGATTGTCCACAACCCAGGCTTATATTCAAAGCAAAAAATCCTTATTGTCTGTTACACTGCTAAATTGTTCAGAAGTTCCTGTTTTCCCTGTAAAAAAACTGAGAGAAGAAACTAAACAAGGTAGGAATGTCAAAGGCACTTTCCCCTGAGCGCACCATATAGCCTCCAAAATTTGAGGTGCAGCACAGTTACTTTATGATCCCTCTGTTCCTACCAGAGAATTCAGAAAGCAGAAGCCTTGTCTAAATAAAGACAACCTTGGCAAAGCACATCGTTCCAGCTAGTGATTTCTGTCAAGGCAGCCTGCGGTCACAGCAAGGCCATGCAGCAGGAACGGAGAGCAAAGAAGCAAGAAAGACATGTTTGTTGAAATAAACAAGAGAGAAAACGCATCCCAATGGTGAGAAACACATCTAACTACCACGGGGAATGCCTTGTTACTGTGTCTGAAGGAAACTCTCCAAGAATGTTTATTTTACAGGCCCCTCGCCAGAGCAGGGGTTTTCAACTGGTGGCCTTTACACCCTTTCTAAATCCCTGGTCTAATTCTAAACAGCTGATGTAAACAGAAGGAAAGCAGCACAAGTATCTATATACATACTACATACATAATAGTGCTACATATGTAATAGTGCTACACATAGCAGACTGTGTATGTTAATTTTCTTATAGGATCTGAATTTCCCTTGAAAATTTTCTATGCCTTCACGAATTCAGAAGAAGTTGGATTTCAGCTTCATGAAACTCAGAGAGAATGCAGAGGGTGAGCACCCTGTTTCAGACAGAGATTTGCCACAGATATGGTTTGGTATGGCAGCTTCTCTCAGTCATGATGTGCATTCTGCAAAGGCAAACAAACTCAGACTTATAGTTTGACACACAGGCCTTCTTCCTGATCCAGCCATGTGGTTGCACACAGACCCTAGATGCATTTACTACTCTAAGTCAGTACCCTGGAAAGCAGAATTATGCAACAATTTCACTGCTGTTTAACACAGTCCCTAGATCAATATAGTCCCTAGATCAAATACAACTGCAGTTCAAGTCAACTGTAAGTTCTGTCTGTGGAACTTATGGTAGTTCCTTCTGAAAATGTGATTGGCAGGGAAACATTTTTCTGAGATACCCTCAGCAGAAACTGGAAATAAAAGAGGTAATAGCTGAGCAACTGCTTTTGCACTTCAGCAGGGGTTGACAGCAACAGGAGTAGACAGAAAAGTTTATCAAACTGATATTTGGATGCTCTTTCTTCTTCAGAAACATGGTTTCTCCTACCTATATAAAGGGAAGAAAAGTGTAAGTGGGGTGATAGGGGATAGGGATCTCACACAGGTCCCATCAGTCTCTGCAGGAGACAATATCCTTTAAGAACTACCTCCCTATCCTGCAGCTCATCAAACATCTAAATGGCCTCCAGCCTGTTCCACAGACTTGCATGCTTCTTCAGCTATGCATAGGCTTCTGCAAATTTGGTTGTCCAAAATTTGCAAATTTTTTTTGTCCACCTACAAGAAACAAGAAAGTGCTAAAATTTAACACTAAAAATATTTACGTCTTTCCTCTGGTTGAAGGCATAGGAAGTCTGTCCATAACTTCCTAAAAAAAAGGATCTTAGATATGTTGAGATATATTTTAAGAATTCTCTTTGCCTTTTTTCATGAATCTATTGTGGAACTCCTGTTTAAAAAAATTCAGTGAGAAACAGTGATGTAAAATATCCAGAACTCAGAATATTCTGTTCTCATAATAATAAACCATAAATTCCTAATCTTCAGGATCAGGAGGGATATTCTGTATACTCTATTCTATTGAGTTCAGCAACTCATATTTGATGAAAGACCATATCCTAGTAAGCTCAACCCATGGTCCAGAAAGAAATCTAGTGAGAATGTGGCATCAAGAATGAAAAATTCATTCTTTGTTGAGGTTGTCTGTTCCAGGGTTTAATCACTTTGTTGTTAAAAATGAGCCCCTTTTTCTTATTTAAGCCTCTCTGACTTTGGAGTGACTTCCAGCCGTTGTCTCTTTTTCCCCCCATTAGACTCGGCAGGAATGGGCCATATATGCAACACAAGGAAGTGTTCATGAATTTTTTTCTCCTTCCTCTGTTGTCTTTTTGATTAAGAAATTAATTGAATACAACTTTAAGGGCACGTTCCTTTGCAGAGGTTGTAACATATATTACAACATTCTCTTGACTTTGCAGCATTTCTAAAACTATCTGCTATACAACAGTTTTGTTAATCTTAGAGTTGGTGACATACTCATGACTTCTTATAGAAACCACATGTGACAAACTGACAACAGGAATAACACATTTGACAATACAGTGTAGATCAAACAGCCTTTCTCCTCTCTCCCCCAGTGTATCATCATTTTTTTGTATTACAGAGATGCTCTGAAGACAGAACCCTCAAGGGTTTTTGATCCTCAGGTGCCTGACCCAGCATTGGTATTAAAATGCTGACCAAAAAAGCAAGGTAGCAAGGTCATATACTTCACGCTGTCCTATCAAGATTCAGAATACAGTCCCATGGGGCACTGTGAGGTATACGCAATTACAGAGGAAACCAGAAGCATTTTCTTCCTTTGGCCAGAGGGGGTTTGTGGCTGTTGTTCTTAGATGAGAAATACTACTGTGTTCAGGGAAATGATGTAAATGGAATCCAGTTTCTAATTTTGTACTGGATTCCCACTTAAACTTCTGAAAGGAACAGCAAAAAATATCCAGCCCAAGCTCAGGCATGAATACAAATAAACAGAGAGGTAAATACTGTAATTTATCTGGGTTGCAGTCACTGCAAAATGACTACTAAATTCAACAGGATAATTGTTGGAACACTGGCAACAGGTCATCTTGCAAAGAAGAGTGATTCATCCAAGTACTTAGAGGATGGGAGCCATGTATAGGTTCTGAAGCTGCTGACCAACATAAACAGGCTGTAAATTTAGTAGGTAATAGTGCAAGTCAGAGAAAAACAGGGAGAGAAAAGAAAACATATGGTCATAGTCTGAAAAGTGGATGAAAGTTTGAACTGGGAAAACAAATCCAGTAATTCCAACAGGGAAATACTTGCTTCTGCTTAAGCATATACAATAAATCATGTTGAGAAGATCATGTATGACATTATTTGCAGGCAAACAGTTTGAGAGAGACTCAAATGGAAAACTGAGTTCCAGATACCTCTGAACGTAATGTAATTTGCAAATCTGCATCCGTATTAAGTACCAAGTAGGCACTTGACTTGAACTCTGAAGAAGTCCAGTTGCAAATTTTGTTGCTCTGACTGCTTTCTAACAAAGGACAACCTTTAGGCTGTTCTGAAGTTAGCTCCATTATCTGATGAAAGCTGACACAACTCCGTAATTACACCCAGATGTTAAAATGTTGTGAACTGAAGCTTTCTGTTCAAGAGCTTAACCAACACTGAAGCATGGAAGAAGTTGTGTAGCATTGTAAAGACATGAGCGATGTTCCTCTTCAGCTGACAAAATGGCTGGTACCATATGCAAGTGGTTTCATATTAAAAAATTTCTGTCAGGTAGGCAGCACGTTACAGAAACCTTTTTATTTTTTGCATGTTACCTGGTGAGCTATGACTTCTCTTGAGGGGATTTTGCACCTCAACGTCATTTATTTTTGGTCTTTATGACTACTAACTTCTGTGGTGAATGAAAGCATTTGTCCGAAAACAATCAGATGTAAGTAGCTTTGCAAGCCCCTGAGCAAGATATCACTCTGAATGGCAGAACATATTCAGTACGATAATTAATCTCAGGTATCTTTGAGATCTCATGACAGAAATATTTACCTGGGAGCTTGTATTATTGCCATAGACCACAATAACACAGGGCAAGATATATGCAGTGTCACAGTTTCCTCTGCATAAAATGGTATGGTAATATGAAGTTTTTCCCCTTGGTGAAAAAAGTTGGTGGGGAAATTGAAGTGGATTGAGGTTGTGGAGTATTGACAAATGCTTGTTGTACTCTGCATAGCAAGGGCATACCTTGAGCATTATCACACCTCTAGTTTGTGTCCCTTGCCTTTCAGGAGAGCGATGTTTGAGACTCTCTCCACACTGCACTCTGACCAGGACATGCCCAGTTCTGAATGTTCATTCTAAATGGCGAGGCATGGTGGCTATTGGGGCTAGAGGCAAGGGATGTGCTGTGTTTCTTCAAGTACTGACCCAGCAGCACTGTGTTCCTCAGGCAGCACAATGAAAGCACTTGGTTATACTGAAAAAAAGGAACCAGTCTGGATCTGCTAAGCCCAGTCTGGGCTCCAGTCTGCAAGGAAAGTAAGGGTTAAATGCACAACAGGGATTTACAAACAGCCAGCTAAATTTCCAGGTAGGCAGAAGGGGCAGTTGAGGTCAGCATTTGGAAGAGTTGATGCTGGCAGCTGATAAGAAGATATCAGAGTAAGGAATTCAGCTTGGAGTAAGCTTTTCTTGGGAAGAACTATCTGTATTTGCAAGCTATTGATTGTCTACAGCTGTGGACAATGGCTGAAGTGTATATCTACCTCCTGCTTGAGCAGAAATCACGGTCTTGGAAAGTACTTGTTCTGGCAAACAAGTATAGAAATCTTATGTGGGTGTAGCTGGGTGGCACAGTCACAAATACAAACCAGAATTCATAGTTAGTTGTTAGTGTAGCTTTACCCTTTGTCCTTATTACTTTGCCTTTAAACAGACATAATAAATGCTGTTCATTACTCCAATTTATTCTGAAGGAGTCTAAACTTCCCCAGCTCACTCTTTAATCATCCTCTGGCTTACACTTTTGTCCTTCCTTCCAAAATACTAGTAATAAATAAAGCTGTTGAAATGGTCACAGCACTGTGGCAAGCCTGCTAGCCCATACATCTTTTTGTAGATTGGGGCACAAACTAAAATACATTTAAACCTAAGTAAAAACTTTTTTACTGTAAGGATGATCAAACACTGGAACAAGTTGCCCTGAGAGGCTGTGGAGTCTACATCCTTGCAGATATTCAAAACCTGCCTGGACATAGTCCTGGGCAGCCTGCTCTAGCTGATCCTGCTTTCGGGCAGGAGCGTTGGACTAGATAATCTCCAGGGGTTCCCTTCCAACCATAACCATTCTGTGATTCTTTAATATGTCTTCACTTGTGAAATATTAAAAAATGCTGCATGCTGTTGCTTTGATATATTATTTTCTAATCTGTAAAATAGCCATTACTTATTCCTTTGCTCTGGTAGTGATTGAGAGTCTTTACTAACAGGCTTTTTTTTTTAAGTATGTTGTGGTTTTTGGATGGAAGCTAGTAGAAAAGTTCAAATGACGTGGCTTCTAGCTATCTGAATCATTAATGAATTTGTCCATCAGATGATATCACCTGCATTTACACAGACAGATGCAAACCAAACTCAAGACTTTCCATCTCGGTGAAGGTAAGTAAGACAGTGTCAGAACAATTTTAGGGACATGGGTCCATTACATGCTGACTTAGGACTCAAACAGATAGGAGATTTCTTCACAACTTTGTATATCCAGCTACCTAGTATTAGTATCACTATTATTATTAAGGGTATTTTGGAAGATGGAAGCTCAAAGATTCTTCAGGTAAAAAGGCAGGATTTCTAGAAATCTGTGATTGGATTCAGAGTGGAGGAACAAATCAGGATAGATGTTCATTGGCAAAGCTATGGAGAAATGTCACCCACCTGGTTCCTGGACCAGCCTGGTCTGCTCAGACCCCCGGGCATGCGCATTACAAGAATGCATTTCCAAAAAAAAGGTGAAGTAATTGCTTCCTTTCCTATAAATCTGCATTCGGATTTTTTGATGGGTTTTAGAGGTATTTTAATAGCTATGTCTTTTTAAAAGTCAGGCATTTCAAAAAGTCAGGTGACTGCTTTAAAAATTCAGGTGACTAGCACAATGTACACACTTGCTTCAAGTGTTTTGTTACAGTTGTCAAAAACTAGACTGAAGGAGAAATAATAAAATCTTTTTTGCAGAAATTCAAAGAAGCCCAGCAAGTCTTGCTCTGAGCGTATGACCCAGAAGGTAATGAAAATTAGTTCCACTGAGAACTCTGACTATTGTTTGGGGACTTTTACTGGTAAATAATGAACATTAGTACTTTCTTCCTATTTGCAATTTTGTTCTCTGCATTTGTACTTGTGACCTCCACCAGGCTCATGTAACTAGAGGAATCTGCTCTTAAGTGAGATGCAAGCATGATATTATACAGCTTCCATTGCTAGATACTTCTGAAATTATTCATATTGTTAACAGATGTTCAATCATATACCCAAACTCATGATTTTGAAAGTAGAATACTGTGATTATTAGTGGGTATTGAAGATCTTTGTGTATGCCTACAGACACTTTGTTACCCCAGCAGTTCTCAGACCTCAGCTGGCCATGTGATGATGTTGTCTTCTCTTTTCTTCAGGCAAATGTCATATTTTTATGCCAAAGCATGCAAAGTAAAGGGGATTGCACATAATTCCAAAACAGTAACTGAGCCATCTACACCCAAGAAACTGCAATCATATCAGAGAGCAGCTAGTATATAAATAAGAGAGGAAAAAAAGCTATAATATAAAGAGAAATCATCACTACTGCATATTCTCCCTGCAAGCAAGAAAACAATGCTGGTATCAAAAAATATCTGAATGTCTAAGTGAACAGGAGCTAATGCTTAGTAGCAACAAGGGATAACAGCACCTATTCATCAACCAGACTCCAAGATTTTTGTCGATTTGGAAAACTGAAGGCTGGGAAGGCTGCCAAAATCACCTAAGATTATCTCAGGCAAAGCACAGACTTAAATAATAACCTCCTCCTTGAACCTCTGGAATGATGGATCCATGACTAATTCATTGTTGTGGTGAGTTCCCCTGGACTGATTGTGTCAGCTGTACTGCTTTCCATGGATGGAGTTCAATCATATGCATGAGAAAATGTTAGTAGAGAAATTCTATGATGAAAGGGAATTTGAGCTTTTAAGTTATTTAGATTATTGGGAAAGAGTTATTCTGTATAGCATTGCTTCATCCAGCTTGTGCTTTTAAGTTAATGAACTCTGTTACGCAATTTTAATCTATCATTTTTCTGGATTGCAAGCATTAATCAATCAAAAAATAACACTGATCTGACTGGAGAAGTACTGATGGCAAACTGCTCTCTTGGAGAGGATCTAGATATTCATTGAAGCCTGCGGAGATCTCCAACTGCCTAAATAAACTTCAGACCTTACATGTTGCCAAATCATCAGCTTGGGACTGTTCTAGGATATCCATGAAGAATGGAAATAACATTTTCTCTTTGGCAGACAGCTGTCAAGCACTGAAGAGAAGAGAATTCCTTTGTTTGGATTTTTCTGGCAAAGATCTCAAAGATCAAGGCGTGACTTCTTTTGATGCTGCTTACTAAGTATCGGGCAAGTCTTCACATGAATTGCAAATCAAAATGCCAAGGAACTGCAAGGTCCTAGCATACCTTCTAATTATTTTCCAAGCACTCACGAGAGTTAAAACTTTTAATCCAGCTCCTCCACAGTCTGCCTCAGCCAAGTTGCTTGGTCTAACTGTAAATCAGGGATAATATTTACTCTATGACTCCTAAACTCATGAATGAAAGCATCATAATTATTCCACATGATTGCAGTTCTCAAGGTACTGGGCCCTGAGCTGATTTCCAATCATCTATTCCTACCTGACAGTATGTTTTCATAAGTACTCAAAGCTGCACTCAGAGAATCATTCATATAGTCAAGCCAGAAAAGATTCTGATTTTTGAAAGAAAACAACCACCACCAGCACCACCCCAAGGTGTTGTAGGAGAGCATACTGAAATTCCTTAGAGTACATAAAGAAGCCTAGACAACTAACTTTTGCTGATTTATTCTTGAGACTTGGAAAGATAACATTAAAAGGAAGAGAATGTTAGTTTGACTGAAAACAAAAGCAAAACTTGTTCTAAAGCCAGAACTGAGTTGGCATTTCTTCCCAATATGTGCAAAGGATAATAAAATGAAACACCAGGAAAATACACTTCTTACAATCATGGCTGTAATTACATCAAACTTTCTAAATGAAGCTTGATGAAATGTTCAATAAATACAGAAATAAGCACAGGAAAAAAAATCAAGTGTCATGTGAGTTTAGATAGTACAAAGCTGAAAACAATTAGGAATGGCATCATCACTTACACAGAGGTTTTCCAACAAGAATGACAAAGTACTTCACAACCTGGAACAAGCTAAATATCCTTTGAATAATTTGAGGAAATATATCCCTTTGAATGGGAGATAATTGAGACATGGAAAGCCTGGGCACATCAACAGTGGTGAAGGAGTGATTCAGTGGCAAAGGTAGGAAAAGCCTCCTTTCTCTCCCATTCATGATAAAGTTATGTTGGCATAAAACTGAAGTAAAGCAGCTGCGAGTCAATGTTCTGATCTGCGGCAGGCATTAGCAAACACTGACTATCCTGATAAACCACTTTTCTTTTTTCCTTAGTAAAATGCCTTATTCAGGACAGTACCACTATTTAGGAAAGATATGTAAGCACAGATGTGCGAATCTGTAAGCAAAAATTTCAGATGGTTCACTGACATATTTAGAATGCTGTGAGCCTAGAATATTTTAAAAAACAATGCTGCATTAATGCTGTGCTTAAGCTGTACATGAATTGTGGGAAACACGGGGGAAAAGAGGCAAGAAAAAGGAGTATTTGTATATTCTGTGGGCAGTGCAGGCCTCTAAGAATTGCCTTCTCTATCCTAACAATGGAAGCTGCAAATATTCATCTGTTCTGAATCAAGGCCAAAAGAAGTGCAAAAGACGCAACCTGATGAGAGAGTAAAGATACACCTATGGTGGTCAAGAAGAGCAAGACAAAGAACCCCAAAATCTCTGTGTGTACTCAGCAAATCCTCCAAGGATGACAGGTAATGACTGGATTCTTGGCAGCTGTATGATTTTTTTCCTGTGTTATGATGCAATCCGCAAATAAATATCACCAAGTTTTGTGAAAGGTAACACTTTCTGTTTAATTTGGTCTTTGTCCCTGATAAATAAAAACAGCAGGTACTGTCCTGACTTCAGATATGCTAAAATGGTCACAGGCTAACATGAAGAGACTGCAACACTATACCTTCAATGAAAGTGGTGCTGGGTCTTCCCCTGAAAATTGTAAAGGCTGAAAGCCTGAGTTCAGAAAGGAATGCCTAGGAGCAGCCCCGGTTTAACTCACCCGGACTTCTGCAAATGAAAACATTTCTCAGTCTCAGGGAAGGCCATGGAAATTATGTACATATTTAGAGCTAATGCTTAATTCACTCTGTCTTAACCTCTGTCATGGACGAGGAAGTGCTTTCTAACTCATTTTCAAGAAGACTATGTTGTTACCGACTATATGGCATCATTTAATTCAGTTTTACTAGTTAATTCAGTTATTACTATGGTAATAACACACAAAACAATGACAGAAAGCCTCCCAATACTTCTCATGGCTGACTTCCTTTTTGTATGATCTGCAACTTTCCATCTACATCAGTCAGAAATAACAGTGTGTTGATGTGGCCCATTGCTCTTGACTTGAGCCAGGCTACTTAGTTTCTACTGCTTTTGGCTCTGTCTTCATCTCCCCATTGTTCTTTGCAGCTGCTATGGAGCATTTTTATTTATTAAGAGATGGCACAAGTTCCAAGATCAAAAAGCAAATAAACTATTAACAATGCCTGTACCAAATTAAAATCTCTCCAATCTTTCTACTTCTATCTTTATTTATTCTACTGATTTCATGGCTGGAACAAGTCTAAATATAAACAAAACTTTCTCTGCTGTCCATCCACACAGACTAGACACATGGCTTCAAGGAAATGTGCTGACATTGTTAAAGAAAACCTACAGTATGAAAATCCAGCAGTTTTCAACCTTTCCTAAATTACTACTCAAATGCTGTGAACTGGGATGAAATCAGGAATCTTCAGCCCACTAAATAACATAGAAAATGGAGCATGTTCATCATTCTCTGACACATCTTCACAATTCTTCTGAGGGCTCTCAGAGGGCTGCTTCTGGGGCTCTCTCGGGCTAAGAATGCAGGCACATCAGACTTTTTTTCCTAGCCACTGTGCATTGAACTTGCACAGTGGATAGAAGACGCATTTCTTTTCTTCCAGAGGAGACTGTCAAGACTGAGTATCTGGAAACTCTTCACAGCAATGTGTTTTTAAGACAGTGGAATTACCTCTTATTGAAAGTGGTTGAAAAACCCATCCAGCAGCCTTTCAGAGGAGAACATCATAATGTTATCTACGGATAGACAGATGGATGAATGGATGACTTCACGGGTTCTTTGTGTTTCCAAACTCTGTAATTCTGCTTCTTTCTCTGCCTAGGTGCAACATTAGCCAGCCCACACACCAAACATGACAAAGTAGAAAATGCATCAAGGCAGGAGTTCTTAAAAGTCACTGAAAAATGGATTCTAAAAATGGATAAACATGATTGCAGTGATCTAGACAGTGAAATACTGGGAAAGACTTTTGGTCTACTTGTATCAAATAGTTTTTGAGAATGACTCATACGTTATTTCCACTGGCTCCAAAACATGCAGGTACAAATTAATACACAAGATAAGGGGAACTTCTGTTCTTCCCCAGGCTATTAGCTTAAGACTGTGAGGTTTGTAATCCCCAATTTCTATCTATGTATTAATAACCTCTGTGTGTGGTTGATTGACCAACCATGCCTGGCCACAGAGTTTTTGTTGTGCAGTTTCTTTTCTTCTAACACGGCAAGAAAGAAATTTGAGTCACCTGGGTCATCATGGTCCTCTGAGGCTCCTCAGAGGCTCCTCAGAGAGTCACCATAGTCAATCTATCTCCTTAGTAAACAGTAAAACACAAGGTAAATTTAATCAAATTGATGGAACTTTTACAAAAAACATTGTGGGAGGGAATATTTCAATATCTAGCCATTGTAATTTTCTATGTATATGTCACTGTAAGCTGCTTCTACACTACATAATTAACACAGTCATTAATGGCCTTTTACAGGAACCAAAATCTATTGTGAATGTTTCATGGGGATATGCTAACTGGCTTTATTTATTCACACAGCTATACTAGGTACGGCAAGTCCATTATATTCCCTAATAATGTCCTATAATGGTGGTGAAAATCTGCCTGTTGTAAGAGAACAGTCATTGCACAAAAAAGTAGACCTTTGCATTTTTGCCTCTCCCATACCCTTCCTGTATTCTTCAAGGCTAAAGCAGGCCACTGTGAGTATCTCACTTGATCTCTGAAACACAAACTGTAGCGAATTTGCCCAGTAACACCTGCAATGAAGGATATTAGGATATAGTCTGCCTTGCTGTGCAAATAAACTCTCATCAAGCTTGGTAACTGCTCATGGAACTAGACAATATGTTTTATAAAAGCTTCCAGTCCTGATTTACTTATCTGAAGTGCTGAAAAATTAACAACTTCTCTCTTGATAGCCTGTTCCAATGGCTGCCCACCCCACTATTAAAAATCCATGTCATGTTCCTGAATTGCATTTTCCTAACTTGAGTTTTCAGCCCTTGCATTTCATTATGCCTCTACTAGGCATAAATAATGGTACAGGCTGTTCTTTCCAGGATTCTCTCTAGCAATATATCTCTGAGATATGAGTTTCATTTGCTTCAGGCAAAAACTATGGCGAAAGCTTAGTCTTTTCCAGGTCAGACTGCTGTGCGCTACACTGCACTTGGTACGAAGATGTGAGCTGCAGCTTAGTATCAAACCATTCTTTAACACTTGCCTGTTACACACACAGAGACACTATGTGATTCCCACAGGTCCAGTGCTGTCGTACCCACGTGTCCCAGTCCTGGCATTGTTGCACTCAGAAAGTTATCCTTTAAAAGATGTGCTTGTGTCCCAGGGCTAATCCACCCAATTCCATCCACTTCCAGCTTTGGCTACCCATGCAATATATCCGCCAGCTTCTGTTCATTCTTGTGTGGGAAGCAATAATTGCTCAAAAAATTAACTGAAAACTTGACAAAAATATGTGTATCTGGGGGATGGGGTGAGGTGGTGTGGGAGGAAAGAGGGAGTTACCTTCTCTTTGCATTCTTTTCTTAAATGACTTGCATTGCATTTGCATGTTTCTGCCTTCTAGTCTTTGTCTTTGCTTTTATAATATTGTATTTGTGGGTGCAAATCTGACAGGCATTGTGTTGCTGACTTTGCAGTTCCACTGTTTCCTTCTTTTGGATTAGATTATTTCGGCTTTGACCCTCTGACCTCATCAGGGATCAGCTGCTGACCCCTAAATTACTTGTACTGGAGACAGCATTCCCTGTTGCCAGCTAGCAAGAGTCTCTTCTTCCATCAGAATGGACTGTGTCTCTCTCCCACACATACATAAGCACACAACTCCACTTGCACAATATCTGGGTACCCATTCTTTTCCTTTGTTTGCTCTCCCCAGATTGAAAGATAAAAATACGCCATCTCACTTCTGGCTGTGAATACACTCAAAGACTAATGCCAGAATGTCAGAGAACTCAGTTTCCTGGCATGTTCAGAGGGTCACATGGCTATCTGAAAGCAAGAACTATTATTTTCCCCTCCACACTTCCCCAGATGTTTCCTTCCCATGCACAATTCTTGTCAGTTTTTGCAACTGGTACAAGGTACAAATTTTTGCAATGATACAAGGGTGGAGGGTGATGATAATGAGGGACTACTGAATTTTTCTGACACGTTGGCCATGGTGTTCTTACAGGGGATCATATCTGCATGTTTTTTCCTGATAAAAAGCAAAAATACAAGTGAAAACTCCCAGGACACCGGCATCACAGACAAATACTCATGTGTCTCTTTCTACAGATACCCCACTTCTGCCCACCAGAGCATGTAACAGAACAGAAACTCCAGCATCATTGTTGTTTTGTGGAACTGGTGAGGCTCAATTATTTTATGCCTTTTAAAAGTGGACAGTCTTTGCTTCAAGGCTTTCCAATCTAGAACAGAAGCACAGACTGGTAGCACAAATTCACAGGAACAGAGGACATGAAGAGATATTGCAAGTCATTAGGTATAGTTCTTCATATGTTTCATCACCATATCATATAACCCCACTCAGAAATTCATCAAACACCATTGTAAAAAGTAATTGGGTTGTTTTTCCTCCTCCTTTCTATTCCTACTGGAAGAGGAACAGGGCACATTTATGCACAAGGAGTTTTCTTTCTTTTAGCCCTCAAGCATTGAGTTTAAAGATAACTCAAATACCTCTAGCCCATATGGCAGCCTGCACTTATAACTCTGGTGTCTGTATATAAGGCTCTTTGTTTCCCTGACATCCTAATTTTCTCCACACCTGCTCCAGTTTTAATTTTGAATTTTAATTACTAAATCTACTTCTAAGATAAACATGTTGGAACAATGGCACAAGACAGAGTTGTGACACCATTTAATTCCATTTCGAATCTGGCTTCTTATACAAGTCATTATTGCTTAACACTGACTGAGAAATTCTCATATGGGACATATGAAAGGCAAACCTCAAAAATACAACAAAGAACCACTGAGGAAAAAAATCCCCAAAAGCAAAAACCTGATAACCATCTGCTTCTTCCTCCTCAGCTTCTTGGGCTACAGAATTATCAGTTCCCATCAGATCTCACACAAACAAATCTATCCGGTCTGTAGGTTGTAACATTGCTTTCTGCTGAGGACATGGTGACAAACAATAGCTTTGATCAACCAACCACTGCAAACTTTTATTTATTTATTTATTTACTTTTTACATAGCAGGCATGGTTTGGCAACCAAAGGTCATTCGAATAAAGCAATTTGGCCAGTGCCCAGCGCAGCGATGTTTACCACGGTACACTCTGTTCGACTGTTTTGGTGCTAGAAGTATCTGTTCTATGTCTATCACGGTTTTTTATTATCATTATTATCATTTAGATTTTTGGCTATGTTATTTTTTACTTCAGCTTTTGGAATGGAATGGAATAGAATGGGATGGGATGGGATGGGATGGGATGGGATGGAATGGGATGGGATGGGATGGGATGGGATGGGATGGGATGGGATAGAATAAACCTCTGCCTGGGAAGTTTGGTAGATGCCTTTTAAATACCTACTGTCTCGGTGCCTGTTTCACTGACCATACAACTTCAGTGTCCATTCTGTTTGATTTCTTTTTTAACTGATAAATTTTTTAATTTCAAATCCATGAGAAAACAAGTGATGCAGATAACTAGGGACACTGGACGGCAACCTGACTGAGTAGTGTAGCTGTATTTGGAGGCGGGTCTGCCACAGGTGTCTATATACTAACTCGTACAATAGCACTAGAATTATCTCTGTGGCATGATGGAAGAACAGAGTGAGTTTCTTTTCCTCTTTTCATTTTTTCTAGTTCTACTTTCACCTTTAAAGCAGTGCTCTGTTGCTTATGTCCATTCTTATGCTACAGATCTGCTCCCGCTGTGGGCTCAGAGTCCCACTTGCTTCCTTGAAGGGAAGTAAGATGTCACTATCTTCTGTCCTGGTCAGCTTTGCAGGCAGCTCAGGAAGAGTCTGCTCCCTTAGGCACATCTTCCATGGAGCTGTTGGTTTCATTTCAGTGAGGTGTGTATGTGCAAATCCATAGGGATTAGAGAGTTAGCTGAGGTGTCGCCAAGTGTGTAAATCGCTCGGTATTGTAACCAGGTGACTGAGGCAGAGTTGGCAAAATTGACACCCCCCGATTCTCCTAGACCCTGATCCCATCACTGATAAAAAAATTTATGTGATTTAAAGCCTAGAAAAAGAAATGTCACGGGCAGAGGAAAGCAAAATATTTAGATCCATTATCTTTCACTGAAGATGACACAAAGATGACATAAGTTCCATGCTGTCCACTGATACTCCTTACAATTGTTGTCACCAAGGGAGTTTGAAAGGAGACTGGCTTTCCAACTGTTTATATTCTGTTCATATGGAATTGATCCCCCTGCCTCGGGGCTTTCTTTTGGTTGACTGTATGTTCCTTGAAAGACTCCATGGGCCATTGTTCCCCTGCCACACATGACGTAGCTTGTAGGTTTTTCCTGCTTTCCTCTGAAACCGATGGTTGGACTCAGCTACAGACGAGATGTAGGAAATGTGCACTTGCATTTCTAGTGGTATTGCAGGTGACTGGTTGGTAAGTCTTGTTTGCATGCTCATGGCAAGACAAATTGCTAGATCAAGGCCTACAACATAATTTCACTTCCAGGTCAGTCTGATGGGGACCACAACAAGCTGTTTCATCCTCATCTGCAGTGCGGTTAGTGTTTTAGAATGCTCACAGTTTTATTCAACAAATTCACTGCTCATACAGGTCCTAGATCTTACTGCTTTTCACTTAAGATATAATTTAGTTTTGGCTCTTGGCCTTACAGAGTTTTCAATTTGTTATAGGATGTTGGAAGACTCGAGTAGAACAAATATTGTATGTGCTACTCTAAATTAAATGTTTCTTGCATGGTTATGCCCCTGGCAAATGATACTGCCAGAAAATGGTGAGTTGGAGAGGAGGCCCGATCTAGGAATATTTTCATTGTCACTGAAGAGACTGTTAGGATGACTGCCTGAAAAAAAGTCATGTCGCTTTCTCAAAGTCTGCAAAAAACTCCACAATATTAAATGAGACAAGCTAAACAAAAAAACAAAGAGCAGAGAATATTTCCACAGCCAAGAAAGAGAAAATAGAAGTCTTTATTCTGAAAGTTTCCTGAAGTGACTATGTGAATTGCAGCATTTCTCTACGATTACGTGTAAAGATAAACCATAGCACTGCACATATCAGATGAAGGGCTGGATATTTCCAACCATCTAATTCATTTCCCCAATCATCTGTTGAGAGTGAACATTACATCATCATAAAGAAGAAACCTGTACAGAAAAGAGTCCAGATCATCTTTACTGATCATATTATGCAATAACCCCTGACAAAATTAATTAGGACACCCCTAAGAAGAAATGCATAATAAACATACCAAACTTTTTTGGTCAATCATAAAGACACCCCATAAATCTCCAATGAAGCACCGGACCCTTCTGTCAGCTTGTAAAATTTCAGCAAGAGAGAATGGGAAGCTTACAGGAAATACTGTGCCAACACTGCCGCAAGGAGGGAGTCAGATTTAGGATGTATCAGAATTTCAAAGGAGGCAAACAACCTGACAAGACTCTAATCTAGAAAATTAATAATGACCCTGGCCAGCGATTGTAGAGAAAGGCAAAAACATACATGATTTTGAGAGTTCATAAAAATGTCTAAGCTATCCTATTTCTGTTGTGTCTGGAACATCTTATGCATGAACTCAAGAGATCCTTGATAACTTAGCTGGAAACACATTAGTCTCCATTCTCAATCACAGAGTTTGTAAACAATGGCAACACACACTTGGCAGCATTCACTACACCACAACAGTTAGAAGAATGAGTTCACACTCCTTACTAAGTCTCCTGCAGCACGCCAAGACCACAGGAAAGAGTACTCCAATGATGTAAGATAAACAATAGCACCACAAAAAACCAGAAGGGGCCCCAGAGACCAGATAATCCATCTTTTTACCACAAACCAAGTTTAATCAAAACCAACCACTCCTGACAGATGCATGTCCAACCTGTTCTTAAAGACCTCCAGTAATGGAGAATTCACCACCCCCCCAGGAAATCTATTCTAGTGATTTCATTGTCCCTTGCCAATACTTTTTTTACTTTATGTCTCACTTTAATCACTCTTGCTGCAGTTTAAGCACATTATTTCTTGTCTTATCCAGCATGAGCCCAAAGAACAGATTATTCCCTTCTGTGCAACAGCATTTTACATATTTGCAGACAGTTATCTGTCTTTATAGGTTATAAAGGCAGGTTATAGGATCTCTGATGATTTTTTGTTATTCTGTCCGCAGGCTCTCCAGCCAGTTCGTATCTTCTTTGGAGAGCAGCCCCAGCTAAGTGTTTTATTTGAGGCTTTACCAAAACTTAGTTGAGCCACAAGATTACTTCACCTGTTTTGCTGGCGGTGTTCCTAATTAAACATCGTATTATCAGTCTTTTTTAAAAAACAGTAAGACTTCATTTTGTGTTCAGTTTGTGATCCACTATAACTCTACATTCTCCTCTGGCCAGTCATTCACTCCCCATCTTGGATCTTGGCACCTGGTCACTCCTTCCCAACTGCAGTGATCTCTATTTGTCCTCTCTGTACTACATCCTACAGTTTCCCAGTCATTCTTCCTATTTGCCAAGAGTATTAAGAACTGTAATATTGTCTTTTAACATCTGCCATGTTGCCCAGTTTCTGCAAAATGGCAGTTTCTGCAACTGCCATTTTAGTAAGCTTACTTCTCATTTCTTCATGCAGCACATTGAAGGAGACATTAATGTAGTCAAGCCTAGAACAGATGACTTTGAATTCCCATCTGAAACATTTCATCAATAATTGTTGATAAAGCCTTCCTGGGTACTGGTTCCAAACACTTTTGTGCACAGTAAGTTTCCTAGTGATCATGTTTCCCTAGCTTGCTTATATCACATGATATATGTCAAACCTCAAATCACCTCACTCCCTACCCATAATGTCTATTTAGCATGTCATGACAAGAAATCTAACAATTTTGACATGATTTGTTTTTAGCACCTTCACGTTGGTGGCTATTCCCTTCTGTTATCTTCCAATGCTTCCACTCTTCTGGTATTCATATACAGCAAAGACTTAAGAGAATCATGTGGGTAATATTAGGAAATTCTCAAAAGTCAGAAAAAAAAGTAGAATCAAATTATGGCCGAGAAGGAAAGGGTTTGGAGGGACGATGGAGTTTTTTGTTATTGTTGTTGCTGTGCTTGTTTCAAAGAAAAAAGTACGCTCTTTAGGAAGCATGATGTCAGCTGAGGAATCAGAACAGATACATTCCAACTAAACAGTGGTGTAGTCAGAAGTACACCAAAGAGTGTGGAATGGTTGATTCATGCTCTGTTTAGTCATGGCATACACAATGTATAGAAAACGTATACTTGGTAAACTGATGCCTCGAGCAAGTCTTGTACCAATGTCAAGAGACTACTCTGAGTGACTGGCTATGAATCCCAAAAGTCACAATGTGCAAAGGCACACTACAAGGCAAATGTTTTAATCACAGTTATATTTTGGAGTTCTCAGATTATTGCTTTGCCATAAAATATTATTTAGGGACAGTGAACATGGAGAACTGTTAACTGTCCATGGACTGTGTTAATTTCCACAAAGAAATGCATGTAAGAGTGACTCCAAAAGCATTTTAGTTTTTGTCCAAATAATACACATGCAGGGTATGTGAGGACAATTTTTGCAATTATGACAAACCATTATGGCAAATCTATTTGCTAGTAAATGGCTTCACCTTATGGACTTTCCTATTGTGGAAAGAAGTCCCAATGAGCTAAAACCAGTTGTTATTTGTGATCCAAGTTGTAGAAAGTGAGAAAGGAGAACAGCACTTTCCAGAACAGGTTTTTTTTTTGTTCCTGAAGGAGTACTCTTGACAAGCTAAATAGTGGTATTCTGCAGAAATCTGAGCCTCCCTAAAAAAAAAGACCAGATTGCCAGAAAAGGTAAAATTATCCTTAAATAATTTTTGTATTTGAGATACAATATGCAAGTATTAGGCACTAACATGCCTAAAGGCTAGGTTCAATCTGATTCTCAGATCCCTAAAAATATAACTTACAAGTGAGATCTAGAACTCCAGACTACATGTACAGCATGTAGGCAGAGCCAAACACCTCAAAATGGGACTCAAAGCAGCTTGTGCCAGAAACATTCAGCTTGCTTTTCACCAAGCTGCACAGATGGAACAACAACAACAACAAAGTTCAAAATAGTCGTTCATCTAAAATCCAAAGTTTCTGTGGAGCTTATGAAGCAATGCCATGGCTGAAAAGTTGTTGTTGTGACTCAGATCAGTTGTGAATGACAATACTTACAATCATTCTAGCACTGAGAATAGCGTGTCCACATCTTTCACATGCACAAGTGTTCTTGTCAACAAGGTGGTGACAACAACACTTTTTTCCAGACTGGCTCAGTAAATAATGTTTTTGTCTGGGAAATCAGATATTTCAGATGAGAAATGGGATCTAGTGCCTAATTCCTTTTGGCAAGAAAAAAGCATCTGAAGATTTCTATGCGGTCAGCAAATGAACACCTGAGTTTAGTTGCGCAATTACCCCATGTCATCTTTTCTTATGATGAAAACATACATCATGATTGCATTGTCCTAAAAAAAGCTAATGTTATTTTCCTCCCACATCTTTTTCCAAAAGCCTGAATTCATATGTTGCTGAGTATCACATGCTGCTCATATTGAACAAAGAATGTCACACTGTTCAAAGACTTATTTGAAATTCCTGTTGCTGAAGTATCCAAAATGGATTGGGAAAACTTTTCAGTTAGGGATCCCAGTTTCAAAGGAAACTTCCAGACTTTTTTAGTTTCAGCCAAGCCAATAACAGAACAGCACCCTCCCTCTAGGTCCTTTGGTACTTTTCCTTCTGTTCCGTATCAGGAATTTTAAGATACATGTGAGAAAAGGGAAAGTAGAAAGTGACTAAATGTATTTACAGGCCTTTCTGAAGCTTCTGGCATGTGGATATAGTGAAGGTGTGGGACACTTTGCATTGTCTCCATCACTCTTCCTATTGTCTAATATTCCCCATGATGCGGTATGTGTTATCATCCCAATTGCATGCTTGTGCAGATATCAGCTTATCCTGTCTTCTGACATTGTTTCCTCATTCCTGCACAACAAAGAGAGGGATGCATTTCTACAGCAGCAAGTAAAGGCTCTTTACCTAACAGTCCACACTGAGACTCYACCCAAGTGAACTTGGCCTCAGCTTCCTGAAAGCTGTGTAATTCCACCTCTACCATGTATTAACAAAGCTCAGACAGATATGGAAGTCACCCTGGATTACAAACTAAAGCAAAGAGACAGATGTTAATGTGCAGCACGTCCTGCCTCATATGCCACACCAAAGGTGATTTTAATGCTAACACACACAGTCTAGGAACAGAGACAGACTCATTTCAATCTTGCTGTCTCCTTTCGTCATGGCTCTATCTGAACCTCTCTCAGAAGCACACAGAGAAACTCTCTGTCTCTCAGTTTGCAACCTTGTCATCTATTTTCTTCCTGTCATAACCTCAGCACCACTTTCTAGGGGGTTTGCATACAGACTGTCATGAGAGGATCACTCTTGCCAAGGAAAGACATTCTTAAAAATATAAAAGAGAGTGCCCAAATTAGAAGCATATGGAGCCTTTTGTACAAAATTATCCAATGGTATGGGCAGATTGTCTTCTGGCATGGCTCTGAAAAAGACTTCATAGTTCTTCAGAGTTTCCTCTTATTCTACTAATGAAGTAACCTTCATCCTTGCAAGTCATCTGGTATACAGAGGCCTCCTGCATATGAAGTGAGATAGGTGCAGCATTAGCAAAGACTTAAGGGAAAGGAATCAACTGAATATGTCATTAAGTTATTTTGAACTCATGTCCTAGATGCATGTGAGGTAAAGGGAATGTCCTTAATTTCCCCTAACTCTTAGTCATCTGTAGAGGTTATGTAAAAACCGCTGTCTTACAGACATACTGCTGAGCCAGGTGATACAGGTCAGGGTGATGTCTGTGATGCCATGCCTGGACTGCTACTGGTACTCAAATACTGCTAGCTCAGATATCTCTGTACTACACTGCAGTCACTTCTGAAGCAGCAGGCTGGATCTCCAAAATCTTCATCAAACAAGTAATTTTGACTAGAGGATAATCTCCTGGTTGGTCACTCTTGTCTTTGCTCAGTGGATGACTCAAGAAATCTGCAACAAAAAAGTTATGTTCCTTCATTTGGAATTTAATTCAAAGATGGAATAAATCTTCTGTGTCCAAACTGGTCAGGGAGCATCAGTAGCAACAAATCTAATGCTGCTGTGACTGCATTTTAATTGTGCTTCTCACTGAGGTATGCTGACCACTTAACTTACAAATCCTGTACATAAGTAATTGCCTCTAAGCAACATTATTCTTTTCCTTACTCCAACACTATATATGAAGATAGATCACATTCTTGTTAGGAATGAGTTTATGGGTATTATGCTGAAGAGATACAAAGTTGATACATTGATAGAACAGTTAAGATTTTAAGAGTGTATTTTAGGATTCAATATGTTTCTGCTAGATAATCTGGTAAATTTCTGGATCACAATGGAATTTAGGTTATCCAGCATATAAGGTACAGACACAAACACCTTGCTTTTTAAATGTATAAACATGGCACAGACCTCCTTAAAGGCCAAATATTATTGCTATGTTTTGTGTACCGTGTTGCATTTTTTGGTGCCAATAAGATCTATACAGTAAAGCACATCATAATGCCCATTACTACGAACAGTTCTGCTGTATCTGACTGAAATAAACAGCACCGTTAAGAACATCCTGCATCTTCTCCCATATGATGAGCCTGTCAGGGTAGACCTTCCAGACAAACAGTGCTAACCTGATGAAGTCTGTATCACAAAGTGCTCTAGATTCTGCTTTGAAAGGCTGTTTTGTTTCTGCAGTATTTGTACACAGTCTGGGAAAGAAAGAAATGTTTATTTGTAAATGAGGACAGCAACCATTTAATAGACATTCTCTTGACCTCACTGTGTTAGCTGAAGCTGGTTCATCACCATCCACAATGAGAAGGTCTCTGCTCTCCCAGTTTCACCACTGGAGCACTACACTAGCCCAACATGTTGTGTCTAGGAGAGAGTACTCAACGTGATCCCATCTGCCAACAGAGCTGAAGGGGTGGAAACTTCTAGCTTGTGAGTGGGGCTGAGCAGCTGGGACAGTGCTGTCTTCAGGCAGCACAGCTGTTTGCAAAATTAATGTCTTTTCATAGTCTTCCAGGACAGCTCACAGAAGAACACAACGCTAGTCATTTAAACTAAAATAGCAGAAGAGACTGGGAGCAGGCATAATTTCAACTTGTTGCTCCCATGAAACGTCTACAGAGAGCAGGGATTGCAAAAGCTCATTTCACTGCTATCAGCTGCACTGATGAATCTGTCATCAGAAATGAGAAATGAAGCAGAGTGGAATGAAGTCCAGGTGTACAATCCCACAAAGCCCCGAGGAGTGTTGCACATTGAGAGGCTACCTCTCACTACAGAGCGCTTTACAACTCCTTTGACCCAGGGCAGCATCTCCGGGGTTTTGTGGGGCCCACCAGTGAACCAGAGTGTGGAAAAAAGAATCTCACAGTCTTCAAGCAATCCCTGAAGCAGTTCTTAGTGTCTCTCCATTTTATGCAAATACAATAAATAAAATAAACAACACTGTCACTAATTCAAGAGGTAACTGTATTTTTGAAGGGTTCTGACATGTTAAATAACCAGGAAGTGTCAATACCAGAAAGCTACTGGTGAATGCTGCCAGAATAGCAGAGGAAAACTATTTCAGCAAAAAACAAGGCCTAAATGAAGGACAGGCCCTTTAGAAACCTTAGACTAATCATGCTGTAATAGGACTCATGTCTTACGGTATTGTGCTTTCATGGAACCTATATATGAAGTAGTCTAATAAAAAGAGAGTGATAAAAAGGATCACACGTGTCTGCTTCTGTCATATTTGCTCCAGTTTGGAGAACAGACAAACAAAGAGACTTGCATCTGTGTGTCATTAGTTTGAAGTTGGTGGTCAGAAGGCCAGATGTAAAAGTAATTCTCTGAACTATCGTAGTAGTGTTCCTCAGCAGAAGCCAGAGAATGTCGTAGTTACAGCAGTTCAGAGCAACACCTAGAAACCAGCCTCGGTTAAGTTGTACTCCGTAAATTGCTGAGCTACCTCTATTTGTGACCTGCAGACTCCTCTGGCTAGACCTTTGATTTCAGTTCCCCAAATTCCTGATACTGCTTGAGAAATATGAAAAATTTTGTTTTCCAGAACTTCCTTTTCTATAACTCACAGCTTCCATATTGTGTGTTCCTATCACTTTAACAGCATTTGCCTTTAAAAGAAAATTTCTGCCTGAGAATAGCTATTTTCCTAACTAAATAGAAGTCTGTGTTATGCAAACATTCAGAGCTCTTTCTGGATGTTTTCCCCATAACGTTCTATATCAATCACCATTTTAGTATGAAGAGAAGATATACCAAAATGGATTTGCATACATAATTTGCCAGGCAGTTGCAAGTTCAAAGATCTGATTTAAATCACGACACATTATTTTTAAGAACATTCTAAATCTCTTGACAATTTTTCCTTTTCTTACTACAAATGCATTTTTCCTTGAAAACTTTGACTGCTCTTTAAGATGTATTTTGCCAATTGTCATCTGTCTCCATCAAAAAGCTTTCAATAAATTCTATCAGATCTTAAAGCTTAAGGGGGTCAAAGGGTTCAAAACCAAACTGGATCCCTGAAAGATCTGATGTATGTAATATTCAGAGACATACCAGATTACAGTCTTCTCTCTAAAACCTGACTTTACATTTTTTGTACATAGGGAGAAGATGAACCCACACCTACTATATTGACTCAGAAGATCTAAGGACTCTGTGCTGAGCTATAGGCCTTCCGTAGGGCCATGGGAAAGTTGCACAGGCAAAGGTCTGTGAAGAAATGATGGTGCCTTCAGGACTTGCCTGATTCTTGACATTTGAATGTCCTCAAGTGCCCTAAGCTTCCACCTAAAGAACACCACATCTATAAAAGTGTCCACATGCTCAATGCCTGCAGCTCTTCAGGCTGCACTCTGTCAGCTGCCACACTGTCAAGCACGAGGTGCTGAACATTGCAATACCCAAGAGCTTTCATGGGTTTCCCCCTTGGTGTTTTGAGCCTCAGTTTGCAGTTTGCTAAAGGGGATCCCAGACAGATATTACAGTAATGTACGCCATACAAATTCTGAGAGTAGATGATATGGATGCTACGTCGCCATCCTGTTAGTGGAACAACAGCAGTTTAGTACATAGAATCAAATTGCAAAGTAGCCAAATCTATTTATATTACCAACTTAAAATGACCTCACCAGCCAAATCTAACAGTGTAAAGAGTAATCAGATTTCAAAGGTGTGTGCACAGAGGTATTAACAGGATGCTGCCCTGGTTAAAGTATCTAAATAGATATATACATTTATGTGCATATGTGGAGAACAAACACACAGTTGTCACAATAGTCTTTAAAAACAGGTTAGAATACCTTTGGGAATGATATAAATACAGCCGATCCTGCCTGGGGAACAGGGGTATGTAGAAGACGCCCCTCCTAGCCTAACAGACTAGTGAATTTTCTTTGGGCAAGGGTTAAAAGCAAAATAATGTAATGGGGAAAAAAAAAAAAGTCACAGAATAAAGCTAGTTCTCCAGTTCCCACTGCAGATCACTTCTCTTCTACCTGTTAAACTACAGCGGACACCTTTAAGCATCTTCTGGAGAGATGAAAGATACGGTAACAGCCAGGAAAAACAAATCTGAAAAAAACCCAACAATTTCCACTGTTAGGAACGCTTTTAGCAATCCTTCAGTAATCTTAATTTTAGACCATTTTTCTATTAAACTTTGCAAATTCTATAGTTTAACAGTAAAGTTATTTCATTCAGCTAGACAGCAAATGATTTCTTTGTGATTTCCCCACTTTGGGTGTACGTTGGAGCATCTTTCTGGAAATGCTGCACTTAATTTGAACATCTCACTGAGGGTCATGTGCACGAACTGTTGCAGTAAGAAGAAAATCCACATCCAGCCGAGTAACTAAGCAGTGTATGTGCACCTAATAAGTATGACTAAAACTAAAGATTAGAAATTTTGTAGATGGGCATTATGGCGACATGCTGTCTCATTTTTTCTCCTTTTGGGAACAATGAGGAAGGCATTTAGCTAAAGCATTTGCATAGGTAATGTTGCCTTCTTACTTTTATTCTGAACTGACAACTGAATGCATTTTATGCATGAAATATGGAGCATAAAATACTGCTCAATCAAGGGGAAAACATATTATGGTAGTGGAGAGTTCAAAAAAGAACTGGGGATTAAAGGGCCATTAAGTCTTCTGCATTGGTTTTAATAGCACTAACTCACAAATATTCTTGCATACTGATGGACTGTCTTTCACCACAAATTCTAAGTGCAGACTCTAGGACTGCTGAAGAGGAATATAGCAGTATGCCAATGTTTGGAAAGACTAGAGAAAATTATACAGAAGAACTGAAAAAAAAAGTAAAATTTTAGGACTCTCTGTTCCACTATCAGCAAATTGAGAAGCCTCAGAGGAGGGCATAGGCATAATTTCAAACTGTCATGAAAGATCTGAGAACTAGTGGACATCTGGCGTATGAGGAGTCCTGGGTCACTTTGTTCAGTTTCATCTTACTTCTATGGATATTCCATGCAGATCACATGGGATTAATATAAAGCCTTTGGTGATTATCTTAAATTCATTCAACTTCAATCTATGTTGTTTATCCTGGTATCTCATATTTATTCATACAGCTCTCCATGTCCCTACACTTGCTTTGCACAACAGGGCTACTCTTGCCGGTTTTCAAATGAGCACAAGTATGCCTGAATCCTCCAGCTACTGCTGCTGCTACACAGACCACAGTGAAGAGAAACACCCCATCGCAAGGAGGTGGAGGATGGGGTAAACTTCTGGTGCTGCAAACAGTTCAGCAGCAGGAAAGCTGTCTTGGCTGCTCCAAGATGCCTTATGTGAGCTATGTCAGCCACAGCCATGAAGGAAAACACCTGGAGTGTGTTTCAAAGGGCAGCGATCATTTGGTCAGCCAGCCATAACTTCTAGACATTGCAAACACAAACAAAAATGGATGGACTATTTGAAGGATAAGGAATTGGCTGAATGGCTGCATCCAAAGTGTTGCAGTCAATGGCTCTATGTCCAACTGGAACAGGTTGCCTAGAGAAGTTGTGGATGCCCCATCCCTGGAAGTGTTCACTGTCAGGTTGGATGGGGCTTTAGGAACCTGATCCATGGTGAAAGATGTCCCTGCCCATGGCAGGGGGGGTTGGACTAGATGATCTTGAAAGGGTCCTTCCAACCCAAACCATTCTATGATTCTATGAAAACCAGTTCCTTTACTTCCTACAGAGAAACCCACTTCTGTTTCCCAATGATGGGAATATGTTTTATTCAATGTCAAACCTCAGTTGCAATTGTTTCAACAAAACTGCCCCCTGCCACAAAGTACAATACAGTACTGAGCAGCTCCAACAGTGATACTGTAATTGCTCAAGCTCATTACACCCCCCTGGTATCTTCCCGGTGCTCCCTTCTTTCTGCATCCTCATCACATAGATGCTGCCACGGCAAAGCTGCCTGCGCACAAGAGCTTTGGCCAAACGAGTAACACTGCCCCGTGAGCTTTAGACTCGACCCATTCCCCTTAGGCAAGGAGTTTCTGAAGAGCCACTGGGAACACTTTTCTTGCACCCCAAAAAGCTGCTCTGAGTTTTGTCACTGTGGTCATAGGTGAGGAAACAGCGTGAGGGGTAAAGCAAGCAGTAATGACACATGGTGCTGCATATTTATGTGAGGATTTGGAACTCATTCCACAAGCAAAGAACATGCCAGTGAGTTACACAAAGCAACAGTACTATTTAGGTTATTCAAGGTGAGGGGCTTTTTTCTAGAAGCTGTCTACCACATTTCCTGTGAATTGCAGGCTTCATCACATCTTGTTCTAGATAGCTCAGAACAGAGCAGCAAGTGTCCACCTGAGAAAAACTGCGTAACAGCAGCATTTCACAGCCAGTTTAAACCAAAACACCCACTTTCTTTACCTCAGCCAGAGCACGCAAAAATCAGTGTGCTGCTAAATGCTGGTGGAGGTGTCTATTGTCTTTGCTGAGTTCAACCAGCACTGAGATGTAGATTCAATAGTACACCAAAATGATTTTACCTTCACAAAGGAAAAAATCCCGGAAAGTGCTGTTGACCATCATCTCCTACTGAAGGTGGCTGAAGAAAATGGATACGTGGTCCCCTCACTGAATTGGCCCTGTTTGATTAAAAGCAGCACTGTGTAGTCAAAAAGAAAATATTTGCCTGCAGAGCTTGCTTCTGATTTAAAATTAGGTCCTGAAGGCCATACGTAAACAGTGTCTGTGCCATTTTTTTTTTCCTCAAGAAACCACACAGTCCCACTACCGCTGCCACATTCCCTGGAACAACAGCAAGGTGGGAGAGCTGCTGAGCAACTGCATGCAGAGCTGCCCACGATCAGAGACATTTTAGGTCTCTTCTCCTCCTGCCAGCATTTTCACTCCTTCTTCATTGTCCTTCCTGCTGCCCTGGCTGCTACCTTATGGCTCGATACCAGAGGTTTTTCTGTGTGAAAACCACTTTAGGGAACTGTCAGGCAGAGGTTTGAGGTTCAGGCCTCCCGCCCAGGCCCTGCTCCCGGAGCACACCGCGTGCAGCGCTGGGCCCATGGTGGCACTGAGGCGGGCAGGGGCTCCAGGGCCTGGCTCTCCTCGCCGCTGGCGCAGCCATGCTGGGCAGGCAGAGCTCTCAGGCCGCTGCTGAAGGCCGGAGATCGGTGTCTGAGCGTGCCGCGCCCCTAGACATATCAGTCCTTAGGTTTGAGTTCAGAGTGCATTATTTGCTATTTAAAGGCTCTCAGGTTGAGCAACTACTGCAGGAAAGCATCTTCTGAGAGCGCTCACAGGCACTGACTCAGACCAATTATTGCAAGAAGCGCTAAAATATACAATTTAACTTCATTCCATCGAACTCGACGAGGTTTACACACGGTAGCTCGCTCTTCGGAGTGACTGTGAGCTGCGGGCCCGCCCCACAGGCAGGGGAGGGACGCAGCAGGGCCGAGGAAGCGCAGCACCCGCCGCCGCCCGCCCCCTCACACGCCGCCACGGCAGCGGCTCGGCCGCGCCTCCGCCCTCAGGGCGAGGAGCGGGAGGGCGCGGCCGCGCATGCGTGGCCCCGCCGCCGGGGCAGCGGGGAGCCGTCGCCACAGGAGCCGGAGGGTGAGCGGCGCCATCTTGTGCTGCCCTGCTCGCGCTGCGGCCGGGGGAGCAGCATTCCCTCAGGCGGGACCGCGAGCCCGGGCATGGTCCACGGCCTCCTGAAACCCCACGGCAACCTTCCCAGCGTGGTAGACGTGTAATGATATTGCAGCGGGTAGTGTCGATAGCTGTCACTGCTGTCGCTGTTGGAAAGAGCTGAAAGAGCAAGACCTGCCACGAGTGTGTGGTGCTCAGATACGTAATAATCCTGAAAAGCCGGTGCGAGATGTTGGTAGGGCAGGAGGCCCTCCTTCACATAAAATGTGTCCCCCCACCTCCTTCCCTTGGGGCTGCTGCTTGGGTTCCCCTGCAGTGCTGGCTCTGTAAGGCCACCCAGTGCCCAGGCTCTTGCTCCCCTCTCCTTGACTGTACCCATCGCGTCTCCCTGTTCTCACCTCAGCATCCTCTTAATTGTCAGGGAAAGCAAAAGGCGGCTCACTGCTTAGGCACGTTCACTTGGCAGCTGCAGCACCCTTGCAGCCAGGACAGCCTTTGGGAGGTGAGAAGCCGCAGCCCGAACAGCAGTGGGTCAGCTGCCCCGGGCTGCGAGGGGAGACCCTGCTCTCCGAGGAACGCGGGAGGGAAGCACGGCGTTTCCTCTCGGTTCTCCCAGGCTGCCCGGACTCTGGGGTTGCTCTGTGGGGTTTTCTCCACGCAGCAGCACACAGAGCAGCTTCACGCCACGTTTTGGTGAGGGCAGTGGGCCTGGGGTGTGCTGCACCAGGGATGTGCAACCAACCCACCGCTTGATGAGGATTTGAGGGACACTGGAAACCAGGTCTGAAAACCTTCAGAAATTGTGTAGATTGTCATCCAAAAAGCCAGAGCTGTAGATTGCCGTTAACAATGCCAATCTACTGCCCAAAGTGGTAGTGTTAGCATCGTCCGTGTGCTGGCATTATTGCTTTACTACGGACAGATTTTTCACTGTCCAGTGTTACTTCCAGCACTAACACCATTCCTCACTGATTTGAAAACTGCCTTTGCACTTTCCTCGCTTCTCATGTCAATATACTTGCAAAAGTGCTTAAAATCTCTTTAATTCTCCTTAATTTCAATTTTTGTCTTTTGTTGTTGTTGTTTTTCCTACCTTTGCCATTTCTGCAGCTAAGTGAGGAGTGGCAGAATCCCCCAGATTCCTTTTTCTTCTACTTTGTGAGAACCTTCTCACAGTGCCACATCACTGATCCCATTTCTTGCAATTTCCTTCGCAGTCAAAGTGCTGTGCTTCCATTATCATGACTTCGTATTTCCCTACTTTAAATCTTCTTTAACTCTGTGAAAGTTTAAGTAACAGTCAAAATTAGATGCTACTTGATGAAATGATGGCAATTTTTCTACCCACTTTGCCTTGGTGGTATCAGAAGATACCAGTCTTTGGAGACTGTGGGTACTGTAGGACTTCCTTTATCCCCACACAGCACCTTTGTCACTAATTTCTTCCTGCCCATCCTGTTGCTGTGCTGGAACAATTCCTTACTCTATGTTCAATTAGCACACCCTCGTTCTTTCAAGCTCCTCAGGCAATCTCACATTCTCCCATCAGTTCCTCCCTGCACAGATGTCTTATGTCTTTCCTCTTTCTAGAACAAAAAGATGCCCTCCAAAGAGGCTAAGATGCCTTTTTCATGATGCTGTCATGAACAATGGCTGTCATTGTTCACATACAGTTCCCTGGCTAGCCCACACTTCTGAACTTTCCCTCAGTGGTGATCAAGAATTCACACTATCTTCTGGTTTTGCTTTAGTTTTCTTTCTTTGGTTTCCTTCCCAAAGGTTTAGGATTCCTGCCCAACCCATAAATCTGTCACATTTGCCAATCAGACAGTAATGCCTTAGCATGGTAAATATTACAGACACACGGCACTGCCTTCCTGATGAGTCTTATGTTTCTGCCTCTTTTGTCTAGTGTGCCTATATATGTCCTGGCATGCCACTGAAGAGACAAAACTTAGTTTCAGTTTGGCCACCTAAGCACACCACTGGTGAGTCTCAGCATGAATCTTCCAATTCTCCAAAACTTTCTGTCTTACCTTAAGCAGGATTTCATTGATAACTTGTAGAATTCAGCACAGAATGCATGAATTAAGGAGGAGTGGCATAAAGCTTCTCACCTTTTTCCTTTCAGAACTTCCTCCGCCTCCCACAGACCTGAACCGCTTCCAGATCAGTCAGAGGGGGTCACTGCAGAACAGCAGGCAGCATTTGCTCCCACTCCACACAAGCCCGGCAAAGCTTTATGCTTTTTCCAACTCTGCTGCTAGTTCTGAAGTGAAAGGGTCAAGCCCTAGGCACAAATCCATAGTGTATTTATGTGCAGCAGTGCCACTGGGAGGCAAGGCCAGCCTGGCAGCATAGGTTATTTGTTTCATCTTTAGAGGTTCTGGTATATGAGATCAATATGAAGGCTTCAGCTGTAAAAAAAGCAGTTTTACATTCCGTCTCCTTGATTGCCTTGTCATGCGTTGGAGTTTGCTTAGAAACTCGAGAAGCAAATCAGTCAGCAAGTCCTTTTGCTTTCAGCTCTTCAGATCTGGTTCTTCTCTTTCCTCCGTAATTGTAACACGACCTTCTGTTGTTACCTTCTGCTCTTCCATCACTAACATGTGCTTGTCCCCTTCTGGTTTTAATCGCTACTGGTTTTACATTTCAGCTTTATTTTGTTGTAAACTATGATCTAAAGTCAGGATATCTGTTATCTATGACTTGTGTGCATGTTCCAACATACACTTCAGCTACAGAGCATGATAAGGATCCATTTTTGGAAAATAAGTCCTTTTTTCACTTTACTGTTTCTCCAGTCATGTAGTAGTGTGATAGGTGTCTTCCACTGAATAATGAATCCTCCTTCACACACCTCCTTAAGAATGGTGGAAATCACAGTTTAAGTCTGCTTCCATATGGAAAAAGAGCTGTTATACCAAAAGATACTAATGATGGCTAACAAACATGCCTGGGATGTTGGGAACCAAAGTTCTTGATAAAGCTAATGGAAGAGGTGGCTACCTCTCATCCTGATAAATGGAAGACATCACTACGCACCTTTCTGTAACAACAGTATAAACAACAGAAACCGTTGCCCAAGACAAAAAGCTGCTTTGCAAGTCCTAAACAAGAAATAACTGTGGCAAAACAAGATGTTTTCCTAGGTAACCGGCTACCAGTGCTTGTGGGGCATTGCAGCTTTGTCTGGCTTTGTGTTCGAGGCAGAAGGCAATTGGAAAGCCTGAGAACTGATTGGAAGTTTGATGCAAGGAGAGAACAAAACCAGCACTTCAGGGCACAGAACTGGCTAGAAAAGTGTGCTTAGAAACTGTTAGCATGGAAACTTCCAGCTATTGCTGACCTTTACCATGTTTACAGAAAAGAACTTTTGACACCTGTAAATAGGAAGGAATGAACTGAAAAAACATCTGACACATCATTTTCACCTCTTAACAGAAACAATTCTGTAAGGCTTCAAGTGCTAGCCATGTGGACCAAGAGGCAACATCCCTTGAAAACAAGCTGTCTTTTGAGCACTGCCACCTGATTTCTTTACCCATGTTCATTCCACATCCCTTTTCATCTCTCCCAACATCATTCTGACATCTTCTGTTGCAGAGTCCACCCACGTTGTCTAATCCATTTCCTCTACTCCATCCCCTTGACTCCCTCCCATTCTCCTAACTGCCACCCTGGCAGCAGCACACAAATAGCAGAATAGATCGCACCCGAGCTCACACTGTAGCTTTTCCTTTCATGAGAGTATTACTTGGGATCTCTCATCTATCACCAATGCCACTGATTGCGCAAAACTTGTAGCGACTTGGTTTCTGTAAGACCTTTGCTATTGAGCCACATCTGAGTGAAGCTAGCAATGGCTTCAAAAGGTAACAAGGAGGCTATTAACAAATAGCTGTAAGGACAGAAAGGCAATATAATAAGATAAGCCTTACTCACTTAGGAAACCAGGTTAAAAAGAGGCATTGTTGACAGACAGTCGCTGCTGGTATGTTCTTTCAGGGAAAGTAAACAGTAATGCTGTTATCCAGTCTGGCAGAATCGTAGGTGAGACTCTAAAATACCAGGAGACAGTGCTTCAAAATCATTCATTATTCATATTTCTGAAAAGAGCACTGAGGAGAAAAAAAAATTCATTGTTTTTGAACTTTCAGACCATTTTTTGGTTATCCTGTGCAACTGGGAGGGCTTTGCTTTAAAATTCTGCTTTCAAAGCAACAAAACAATGAGACCGATGTTTGAATGTAGTCATCTGGCACCAGGAGCTGAAGCTATAAAATTTGAACATTGCATGATTAATGATTAAATTCTGGGTGTTGGCAACACTGAGTGAGTGACAATCCAACTGAAATCCAGGTTTCACACAGTTATCTGTATGTGCTTCCCCTGTTTCTTGAAGAAATTCAGTATTTCCTCTTTCTGCAAAACATTTAACTGATTCCTTTCTCTGTACAAAACAATTTGTGATACTGGGTAAGAAGAAAGTTCATTGAAAATAACCTTTTGGGATTTTTATTAACATCTCATATGGGTTTGGGTTTTTTCCCCTTCTTTAAAGTTTATTTTATACTAAGTTTATAACTGTGACTCTGTAGGTTTTTCTCTACCTATATAATATCAAGAAAACAGAACTAAAATCTGTGGAATGGTAATAATGTTCTTTTTTTTTTAATCTGAGGTAGGATTATTTATCTACATTAATGCTAGACAGGGATGTTTTAGATATTAATGGCTGAATCAGTGTTAATCCATGCATAGCAGGGAAAAATATGGGTACGATATTTTTTGTTTGTGCAGTTTTAATGAGCAAATGGAAATGAGCACATCATTTTTATGCTCTATACCTGCAAGAGAAATTCCCATGATTATTGATTATTACTAGAAATAACTGCTAGATATTGAAATAATTGTTTGAAGTACAGGATGCACAATTTTCATACTGATAGAAATTTTTTATTTCAAAGTGTTATTGTCTCTCACAAGTCACAGTTAAACCATTGCCTTTGATAGGATGAGATTTAATTATGAGTCTCAGTTATTTCTGTATTCAAGACTAATTAATTTCTGGGGAAAGCAGTGATAGAGAAGAGTGGCACGGAAGAGTGATGCAGAACTAATCTCAGTTATACACGCATCCCCAGGCCAAGAAGCCAAGACATTCCTGTTTTATCATTCAAATAAAAAATTATCTCAGCAAGGTGAAAGTTACTCATTTTTTCCCCTAGGTATTTGAATGATGTAAACAAACTTCAGCTCATTATCCAGCTCTTCAGTGTCCTCATGTAGGGCTTAAAACCTGATCTACTTCAAGTGTCCAGGTTAGGTTCCCAGTTCCCTTAAGTACCCCAGACAGTCAGTGTAGAGGGAGAGAGACAGACCTGAAGGCTGTAGAGCTGCCAAAGCTAGAAGAGGAATCTCTGTTTTTCTCTCTCAGCTTTACAGCATGCCCAGACAGGCTCTTTGGAGTTAAATGCATATAGATAGGTGTGTGAAATCTCCCCGCCTGCAGTTTTTTACATTTTTTCTTCATTATGTAGTGCTTGGATTAACCCTTATGGTATGTAGCAATTGTCCTTAAGAAAAAGAACTTTTCTCAACACGACTTTCTAGACAAGTAACTTCTCTGACCCAGTGATGTCTTGTGAAACAAGACTGAGGGAGTCTTGCTCAAGGTGGAGGAGAGGGCAATGAGGAAGGGGGCCTCCAGTCTTGCAGACACGCTAGCGCCGTACACAGTGCTGGTTTCCCCTTTCTCTGGAATATGACCTCTCCCTCTCAAAGTCTGCTCAGCACTGACTTTTAGACCGAGTTGTTTTTCTCTTTATGACCACTGGAAGCTTTGAGTACTCAGTGCCCCTGAACGTACAGGGCTGAAATCTTAGCTCCACAGGAATCTCTGGGTCAAAGGTAAAAGTACAACTTCAGTCTTTTTGATCAGTGAAACAGTCTGGCTGGCATGAGCCCTGGCACAGGGCGTGAAATGGCATCCAGCGTTCAGTCTATTGTTAGCTTTGAATGTGGCATTCCCTGAACACCTATGAGTTACCCTCCAGCTTTGATCATCTCTGTTTATTGAAAAACATGATTATCTGATATGGCTCTGCTGAACTTCTTGGAACCACTGATATCTAGCACTTCAGTAAAGGATCAGCAATGTTAAGGTGCAAGGTTTGGTCAACAGAAAGTATCTTCTGTAGGATGATCTCCCAAGTGTCTAGTCCCTTACCTCAGTAAAGAGACACACTTACTTCAGCGTGCTTTTTGAAAAGTACTAGGAGCACCTCCTCTCATACTGCTCCTTTGACCTCCTCTGCTCTGGAATATGTTCACCGCTGTACGCTACAGCAAAAGCGGTAAAGTTTGCAATATGCTATGCTGCCTTTCGAGAATATTCTACAATGATAGACGTGCACGCTGGAAAATACAGAGATGATTTTGTAACCGAGACCTGATTTACCGCATGTGTATTTAACTGGGTCAACTGCCAGGATGCATGTCTAATGCAACAGGCTTTGGCAGTGTTTGGTAATAAATAATGGCAGTCACATGCCCAGTCTACTCCCCGAATACCCCCAGTGATTTTGGAAGCACACTCACAATAATTAACACATTTGAACTGATGCTAGCTGTAAAAGGCTTCATGCTGTGTGGACCTTTTGTTCACAACAGACAGCTCTGTAGCAGTCTCAGCCTCTTAAATGAATCATTCCTTCAGTGAGACCATTATTAGGATGTTGTCTAACCCTTTGCACAGGAAAAAAAAGTCAAGTCTTCTTGCTGCACTGGTACAATACTGTCCTAAACATTCTTCCTGACCCTCATGTGGCGATAGCATACGCCCCAAAGCATGTTGGCTAGGAGGTCTATGTAATTTGTTTTACTGTGTTAGTGCATATGCAGGGGCGAATGTTTCGAGGTAATAGTTCTGGTTTTTTTAATGGCAGCAAGTATCTCCCCTTGTTACAGTTTTTGCTTAGCGGTTTTGTACCATTCCCATATTACTGTCTTTATCAGTGACTGCTATAAGAACAATTAGTGTAGGTGTTAATTCATCCTATGATGGGATGAGTGAAAAACTCTGCTTCTTGTACCTTCACTGGGTATCTTTCATTACACGCGCTTCTGTTAGGCTCATTTTGACGCATCTCCCTCTCATAAGGGAACTCCAGGAATCCCTCTGTTACCAGAGGAGGGGAGGAGGCCACTCACTACCGGCAGCACAACATTTCCTTGGCTTCAGTTGCACAGCTAGCTGACTGGCTGCCAGAGGTTCCTCCGATTCAGAGGGAAACGTATCTCTGGATGCCTCCTCTTTGGCTTGCCCAGCTCATGACCACTTTTAAATGAGACACGACTTAAATCTTCCAGAGTGTGAAATGAGAAGTTTGTGGAGGGCAATATCTATACTTCTCTTTCATTGGGGAATTCCCAAAACTTTTCTGCTACTATCGTATTGCTCTCAGTTGCCTGCACCTGTCCGCAAGTTAACCTATCTGCTTCCAGTCCTCTCTTAGAGGATGCCACGTCATGTTCAACTGAAGTGGTAGAAAAGGTCATTAATGTCAAGCATAACACAATGTCCCAGTTTGGACTGTCCAGATGTGCCATGTGTTGCATATGGGGGTGTGGAAAATCCGGCAGAAGTCAAGGGTGAAGCCAAACCCTGAGGTCAGGATGAGGCAGAGTCAGGACCTGGGGAAATCCATGGATGCACCTGGCCAGCAGGCAAGGCATGGCCAACAACCAGGAGAGCAGGACTACAGCAGGAGCTGGAGCTTGGAGCACTGATAAAATGAAGAGACACACGACCGACAAAGAGCTGCTCATGGCATTTCCTTATGTAACAGATTGGTGGGGAAGCCCGTCAGTGTGGATCATAACCTGTTTTCAGCTGGTCAAGCTGATCAGGCTCTATGTTGTCATGGACCCTGGCTGCAAACAGCTGCAGGTTGATAATTATCAGCTGGCCAGGTGCAGGTCAGGACACGGTTCTTAGGCATGTTCACCGCTGTCTACGTACAACACAGTGGTCCTTGCTTGCTGACTGAGCTGAGATGAGGTGGTCCTCCTAGTTCTCTTCAGAAACAGCAAAATTTGAAGCCTACATTCTTAAGTTGGCCGCACTTTAATTCCTCAGGTTTCTGTGTATATGTCCAAAATCATTAATTCACTGGGGATAAAAGGGCATGATGAGTGCTATTGATGGATGACCTTCCCAAAGGTTGTTTTTTTAAGACAGTCATAGGCATCTCCAAGTAATTTTGGTGTCACGCAACATATGTGGGAAGTTGTGTGAAAATAATTTCTTGCTGTGTTTTAGCACTTCCTGCTTCCAGCTGGGTCACAGATACATGCAGACAGGCTTCCTTGCAATGTTTTGGCACTTGTATTTCTCATTTGGGCCAAACATACTGGGAAAAACAGTATTTAACTATTACGATTTGGCAAAGTTCCAGTTCAGCTTGACTTTAGGTGAAAAGTAAAACAGAAAGCAAGGGAATAGATTTTGTTTTTTTATTGGTGACTCAAGTTAAAAGATTCAGCAAGAGGTACCATCTGACGTGCCAAACTGATCATGCTTTTTGAAGACATATGTCTCTGTTCTTAAAGGATCTAATATCACATAAAAGATATTTTACAAGAAGCAGTGCTTTAAGCACTTACTGATCAAAGAAGAGATTCTTAATCTATGCATTTATGCAAAATGTAAAACACAATATTAATCCTCACTGAAAGCAGTTAAATATATTGTGCATTACTTGGAAGACATTAGAGATGTCATTTCAAGCATCTTCATTTTCTTCTGCCTCTTCTTAGTTTTTTATAATAAAGAGGGAATAGTGTGCAAGATCATTCCAGTCTTTCCTTCGTACAAGACTGCAGCTTGCACATTCGTGAGCCTGTTACTAATGCACACACCTCCCATGATTTGGCAGGGAAATTCACAGTTCTTAAGAAACTTCAGGACACATCTGAATTCTGCTGCTCTCATCATCCACTCAACACCTGAATTAATGTGGACATCAGTTTTCTGTGCATAGATTATTGGAGCCTGAACAGTGGATTCGCACTGCTGTTTATGTAGTGGCTCCGTGAGCGGGAAGTAACAGCGGTTTCATTTCATGCTGCAGCGTTCTTCTACAGCTACTTGCCTCCACAAGTCTGTCAACTGTCTTTCAAGCTAGGTTGGCAACTGTATTAGGAGGAATGGTAGTTGGCAACTGAGTGCTGTTCTGAAGAAGCTGATGGTATTTTCTGGAAGCCAAGGGATCTATCAATTGCTTCAGTTACTGAGTAAGATACACAGTAACCCAGTCTAGTTAGAATTCAAGTTCCACATCCTCTCTTAATGGCTTTTCAACAAAAGCACAGAAGCATGCTTCAGTGCCTTGGCCAAGAGAGATTATCATTTGCTTCACCCTGGATAATGAGTGCCTTGTTCTGTATGAAGAAGGCACATGACTGAAGCAGGTGACATTCATTTGATTCTGAGACTTGAGGAGGTTAAAACTTACTCACACTTTGTGATTCAGCATCATTGCCTGTAAAGCAATGGTACGCTCCTAGGATATCCTGTTACACTTGATTGGGCTGGTTTCTGATTTTGTTATCATTATATTATCTATGGTATTATCAGACCATCTTCATGCCTGGTAGGTTTCCCTTTGTTGTCATCCAGGTTGCACGGTGATCCCTCAGCTGTGGTCTCCACAGATGAGCTCCACTGAAGCCTGCATTTGTTTGCTTCTGTGTGATTTTGTAGGTGCAGCCAGTCATGGAGTTCAGGCACGGTTTCCTCCTCTGAACTGATAAAAAGAATATTTCTGATGAACCTAGAGAGTTGTTGCTGTGAAACATTTTCTGTTTTGAAGAACTAAGAACCACAATCAGCCACCTCACAAACTTCTGCACTGTTGATTGTACATGAAATGCAAAAAGAAGAAAAATAGTAATTTTCATGATCATTCATTTCTGCAGTCACTTTCTCTCATTTGATGAATTTATGTCCTGCAGTGACCCCAGACGGACATTTGGATATTCAGCAGCTGTGTGAATTGCATGTCTTCTGTGCCCCTGTGCAACATGGCCACTTGTGCCTTTGTTGATGCTTCAGGCTTGCCATAAGAAAATGTGACCATCACAAACTGCATGCATATTTGCTGCACCAGGTAGATAGTAGTAGATGTGCTACCAAAGCTGGGATTATGGCTTCCAGCTTTCGTGTTGCTGGCTGTTCTGGAAGAGTTATGTGGAAAGTTTAGCATATTAAAACATATGCTAAACCACACGCTAGACCATACAGTAGATGTTGCCATTTACCAGTTTGATTAAAGGACTGGGATCCTATACTAAAACTAGAGGAAGGGGAAGGGAAAGAAAGGTTGGAGATGGATGCAGTTGTGATGTGAGGCGCTGTGCAGTGGTACCCTGTCATCCCATCACCTGGCACAGAACCTGTACTGTGCCCATTAGTGCTAATAGGATAGGGACAACCACTGCCTCGTCCAGCCGCTAATTCTGTTAATACTTTGACTGCTACTTATTGCTCCTGTGATTATATCCAGCACTGGAGGATAAAAATGTGAAAGAAGCTGTACAGGAAGCAGATGTGAAATATTCCAATAATATATAAAAGAAACAGTTTAAAGCTTGAAGCAGCGGGTTTTATGTCCTTCTCTAATCTGTTCTTTTTATAGTGTCTGTCGCCACAGATAATAGTAGTATCTGTTGTTATTTGTCTTTGTACTCAGTTCTGTATTTGACTTATTTGTTTTTCACTGAATCCTCCTTTTGCTTCCGTTTGACTGGGTATGAAGTACAGAGCAAAAGTGAAGGAGAGCGACTCCTGTTTGAAGTTTGTCTAAATGCTGGCTTATGCTTTTTTGATGTTTCAGTCTATTTTCATCTAGACTGTGGTTCCAAAACTGACATGGTTTTAAGGACTTGTGTGGTGGAAGTTGTAGAAATGTGCTATTTTGAGCTAAATGATATCTGATTAAGCACTAATACTGGTATTTTCAATTGGAAAATATAAAAAAAAAAATATCCCAAGAGCAATCATGATCATTAAATGGTATAAGGAGGAGAAGAAGAAAAAGGGATAGAAACTTGTACAGAAGTATGATGTTTCAGTCCAATGAGAGTTCATTCTGTGCCAATCTCTCACATGAACATGCTGAGATCTGATTAGCTTTGACTTTTCTGATACTTATCTGTGTAATTTGTTCTATATTTTCACTTTGTCTTCCTTAATAAGGAAACATGCCACTAACTGAATACTTGGGTCAAGTTCTATTTGTCAATTTAATTTATTTTGGCTACAACCTGAAGATTAAAACATGCAAGTGAAAGGGTGGATAAAAGGAAAATAGTCTGAATATGAAAGAAAGTGATCTGAATACACAGTCAGAAACCTGGGCTTAAAGCATCTATTGTAAAACCCACCACTTGGATCATTTAAAACTTTTCCGTAAAAGGCACACTGACATCATCAGTCTCAAACTTGCCTATTTGGTGGGCTAGATGTGACCAAAAAGGGTCTTCTTATTAAAAACATACCACAAGTATTTCAGATCCCCTGTTCTGTTCATTTAACATATTTTGATGTCAGTAATGCTTCGTTCTTTAGTATATTTTCTTACATGACTGTTGCCAGTAATATCTGTGTATTGGATGGGATTTGAGAAAGGAAAAGTGCTTAGGTGATTGCTTTGTATCTTTCATGGTTATTGCCATGTAACAAGGCAAAGAAAAATCTAGCTTAGTCTCCTGTGAAAGGAAACATTACTTATGCTTCATAGAGAGCCTGTTGAGATTAAAAGAAAGCTAAAATTTGGCCCATTCTTTACATACAAACTTCTTTATAGAATCAGAGTCATTAAATGCAGTTTCTTATTTTCAAAACAATTGCCAAAAGCTTTGGGTTTTTTTTTATTTTTGTCTATAAAGAAAATAATGGAAGCAAAACTGAGGAGTTTAGCACACAAACACAGACACAACTAACAGTGCCAAATTAACATGCATATCACTGAGGAAATGGAAGAGACAAATAGGTGGAACTGGAAACGCACAGCGACATTTGTCTTCAAAAGGATTATCATAAACAGGATTGATTTTTTTTTTCCATTGGCTGAGTAAATGCAGTGGGAAATCACTTTTACTTTCCTTTGTACAACTGCTACTATTCTGCAGACGTTATATTGCCAGAGCATTTTGGCAAGAGGATTTAAGGGAACACGCTTCCTATCACCAACTATTGCTCAGCTAAAGAGCAGGAATCAAAAGAAAGACAGGCAGACCTTCCTTTGCAGACTGGCAGCTGCCCTCCCAGAGGGACCGTTTTGGTAATGATTGGTGTTAGTCTGATGCATAAGGGTAGCACAATGCCATTGCTCCTGCCATGTTGCTAGATGGTTACAGGGCTGTATTCACGACACCTTGCTCTTGAGTGGGATGGACAGTGGGCATTGGACACTGCCTGGGCAGTGGGGATCGGTGCAAGGTGGCTTGTACAGAGAGCAGGGAGCAGGTACATCACTTGAGCAAAGATGAAAAAGAAAATCAGTAGTGGAATAGGGGGTGGAAGAAAGAGTGACATTTAAAGTGACATTAGAGAGACATTTATTCATGGCATATGATGCTGTCAGCTGGGGAATCGCAGTCACAAACTCTACAGAGGGATGGAGATTAGTTACTAGTTGTACACACACAGTGATTTGTTTCCTTTTTCCCCTCAAAAAAACACACTTTGCTTTCCACACATACTCCCTGGTGTGACAGGCAGGACAGAGTGGAAAGAATGAAGGATATTTGCGCTTAAGGGCTTCTAGGAAAGAAATCTGGTTTTGTTGGCTTTCTTAATTTGCAGAAGAATCTTAAGTTTGAATCCAACCTTCACTGCTGTCAACAGAAGCCAGCTGAAACAGAAGATGAACTATCAAAGAATCTAGGATAAGGTCATGTGTATGATGGAAATCCTAACTAGCTAGGATAATAGCTAGGATAGACCTGAAAGGACTATCTGCTAATAGATGCTATCAGCATCTCCATGTTTCCATTAGTAAGTCTGTATACATCAGTTTGATCTTGCACATATGCATTTTTGCTCTATATTGAGCAGTCTTTTCATGTTTTGGGTTTGGTTTTTTTTTTTCTCTGCTTTCCCTGGGCAACATAAATTCAAATGTAGTCAATGTATAATGCAAGAGGTACACATTGTCCTTTGCAGATAGTAAAATTGTCAAGGCCTTAAAGATAGCGTTACATGCACCACTCTGGCCACCTGTGTCACGTGAAGCTTCAGGTAGCAGGATAATTGCAGTATCTTGTGATTACACTGGTAAAGCAGCGCTCCCCCAGCAGTGTTGCACATGGTTAGGAGAATTTCTGTGGTGCAAGGGTGTCGGTTGTGTGGCACAGACTACCATGCTGTGGAGCAATATAGGTATGAGGTCAGGAGTGTAAGAAGATACTGTAATGGCAACAGAGAAAACCTTCACCGGGTGAAATAAGTTTTAGATGTATCCTGTAGCAGGGGAAGATAGATGACTAGAGAAATGTCCTCCTTTGCTGCCTTCTCTGCTGATTTTCAGTTGTTATATCATGATAAAAAGAGCCAGTAACATACTTCTTATAGGAAACAGTTGCTGCTTTTCCACACTTTTTGTTGAGTGAAAAACCTGGTTTTTTAATGCAAGTGTTTTAGGTAGTGTTTACCTTAGAATAGTTTGCAGTATTGTGCTATAATAGTTTTGCAGTATATTTTGCCAAATTTTCTTTGAAAATACTTTCTTTTCAGACTTCATAATTGCATTTATTATTTTACTAATTTGCAATGAGAAAATTTATTACTCTAAACATGGGAGTCATTATTTGGGGTTTTTTAAAGACAAAATACCGCATTAAAATTTGGATTCGAGAACATTTCTGGAAAAATAGGGTAAGCAGTTTTGTGAAAAACTGACAAATGGTCAGTTCTTGATGATAGCATACCCTTAGAAGTGAAATAAATTCCAACACGTATTATTCTCCAAATGTAAGTGCCTTATTTCTCATCTGGCCAGCTAGCTCCTCTGATGCTATTTCCGTGCGTAGAAAATAGCTGCAGTTCTCAGAAATGCTGAGAGGGTCCCACTGGGAGGGAAACTCTGCCCAGAATCACAAAAGGGAGGAGATATGTCCACAAAAATATCCATACAATAAAACACAGTCCAAAGCACGAGTACTTTGGAGGTCCCCTGTTCAACAAGCCAAAAATTACAGCAAAAAGTATTTCATAGTCAGAATTGTTTCCTCACAATCTCTTACTTTCTTCTCCATTTCTTAGGGGCATTTATTCTGAGTCTGCTTCAGATCTTGTTCTTCAACAACTGACAAGGAGAAGGTGCTCGCATTTCTTCCTTCCTCTGCTGCATGTGTTGCTCAGGCTGCTGTGAGCTGCTCTCCGGGCACAGCCTGGCCCTGGGCTTGCTTTGTTTTTCTTCTTGTAACGCGTGTAGAAAATGTGCAAAGCTAAAACCCAGAATAAACGCAGCACAGACAGCTGCTCTACGTGTGTCCTCTGAGCTACCTCGTAATTGTGCTTTTCCTTGAATCGGAAGGCAGGCTATTGAGACCCAGAAATGCTTCTTGTTAGACAAGAGCGCTAATCAGGGCTGCCTTTTCTTGCCAGGGATTTTTACAGAGAGGGCATCTGTTGGGCAAAGAGGTATATCCGTCATCTGAGCTGTTGTCACATAGTGAATCCCTGTCACGACTCACTTGTTGCTGAAGGTCAAACCAAGCTGGAAAACCTTGAGCTGAAGCTGAGTCAGAATCAAGGGACGGTCACCAGCTGCCTGAGAGATCCTGCTGGCTCTTTGGTGCGGTCGTGGGCAGCCTGGCCCCCCTTACCCTGTCTGCTTCCAGCAGGGAAACGACGAGTGATCTCTCCCCAGGCCAGAAGGGAGAGTTACCCATCAGGAGAGCAAAGCTGTATTTATTACCTTCTTCTAGGTTCACCGTGGAGCCAAGACTGTTGCATGTGAGCGAGCAGCTACAAAAGAAAAATGTAATTAAGAACTGAAGTCATAAATCAGTGGCATTTTGTTTTCAGTATGGCTTTATTTGATATTTGCCTCAAAAAGATCAACAGAGTGAAGGGCAAAACCAGCTGTAATGAACAAAGTGATAGATTCATCTATTGTTTTTTCTTGCGCCAGTGGGGCCCCGAGTCGTGCAAGCAGCTACGAAGGGTCACCTCCCTCCACGCTGCCGGAGACAAGCCGGGCACGAGGGTCTCGGGTCAGTCTCTTCTGTGGGTGTCAAACTGAGCTCCCCCTTTCCAGGCTCCCCAGACGCACCCTGGGCCTGCCTCGTGGCCATGCGGACCAATGCGTGCCGCCCTGGGAATCCATCGCTGCTGCTGCGCTGCTCTGCGTGACCGACATCTCCGTGCGCATTGAGCGTGCTTTCCTTCGCACGCCCCGGCCAAATGGGAGGGCACACTCTGCTCTCCGTGCCTCGGAGTCCTTTCCCCTCTCGTTTCGGTGTTCCCTCATTTGCACCCCACATGCTTACCCCTGGGAGCTTGCCTTTTCAGATGCTCCCCTCCCCTCAGGTTTTTATTACCTCTGTGTCTTCCTGCCTGGATCCCCATGCCAGCCCCGGCACGGTGATTCAGGCAGGAAAATGAGCCTAATTAGAAGTGCCTAACTCTCTTCACACTGCCTGCTGGGCTCTGCTGAGCTAGGTTTGACCAAGTCCTCCTGCTCTGGGGAGTTTTTGAGGTTGTGCTTGTCCATGGACACGTTTCATCCTCTGGGGAAAATAGCAAATTTGGAAAAGCTGAAGTCTGCAGCTAGGTGAGCAAAATAAGAGCTGTGTCAAAAGTGCTCAAATTGAAGTTAGCCAGAAAAGAGGCAGGAGGAGAAGATCATCTAGTTTACTTCTACCTTCCAAAAGAAAATGAGCCTAGGAAAAAACAAATTAAACAGTGACATTGCCTGGATTCCTAAGCAACTTTCCTGGGAGCTCCTATAGCCTGGGCCAAGAAATATTTGAAGCTCTGAGTGCACTAGGTCCTGGTGCAAATGTCTCCACCTGACCTTCAGAGAAGATTCACGCTCTGACCACTTCCTCCGTGAAGTATATCAAGAGATATGGCCCAGGCCCATCTTTAAGCAGCTTTCTATTTTTGCAGACCCACATACCAGCGTGCGTGGCGGTGCTGGAGCTGCCTGCCCCACAGCAGGCCGGCAGAGACGTCCTGGCAGGCAGCCTGCCCAGTGTTTGTGACCACTGTACTGTGAAAATGACCTGGAATATGCTCATGGACATGGCTTCTCGTTTATATTACAGCAGAAAAATCATTGTCACTGCCAAAAAAAGACAAAAGGCCACCAAACAATAACACAGCCGTAAACGAAGTCTATAAATACGGAGATGGATAGTAGATAACTACAGGCTTTCTCTCATACACATGGCATCCAGCTTGGAAAGTGTCCTGTAGGTCAAGTTGTTGCTTGTTCGATGGGACGTAGGAGTTGGGCCCAGTAAATAAGAGGCTGTCCTTGCTTACAAACCTCTGGCAGCTGTGGGTGTTTTGAAGTTCTTTGTCTCATTTCTGGAAACCTTGCTCCAGTCCTGCTCAAAGTCCAAAATGAAGCAAGGTCTGTCCACCTCTGTGGCTCCTAATGGCTGTTTATCTACATCACCTGTCTGGTGGGGTGTTGGGCACCAACCCTTCCTCAGGGTGACATCTCAGAGTGGCCTGACCATCGCTCACTTTTCACAAATCCTTTATTCAGCTGTGACTCCCCAGCACTTCAGCTCTAGCAGAGCCGCTGTGTGTCCCAGCAGCTGAGGGTGCCGGACAGCAGAGCAGAACTGCTGTCGAGGCCAAAAACCCTCCTGGGTTTATGCATGTCGGTATAGCCATATACAAAGTGTAACATAGAGAACCGCAGAAAAAAGTCTTCGTTCTTGCATTCCTGTTGGCCTTTAAGTGAAGTGCTAAATCCAGTTCGACTGTACGTTAGTTTTAGTCGTCCTCCTGCGAGGCAGTTGCATGGTGTAAGGGGAATGGGCTGGAGTCAGGAGACGTGCTTACAAATCTCGGCTTTGCTGCTGTTATACTTTTTTCCTTAAGTTAAGTCTAATTTTTCACTGACCGAGGATGAACGCTGTTGTTCAGTGGCAGCTGAATGAACCTACCAGAGGGCGTTACTGGAACCTGCAATACGTGTAGGTTACAACCAGAGACCCTTCCGTGAGCAACTGGGATTGCTTACCTCTTTCGCTGGCTTTTGTGTTCAGAAGCCTTGACGCTTTATGTGCATTTTCCCTTTCTTTGGGAAATGTGGACTTTGTAGGGCCCTTGCTTTGGTGCTTCCTGACTTAAATGTTGCATTTTAAAGAAAGCACAGCAAAGCATCTCTGCCTTCAGAAAAAGGTGAAAAAAGGGATCTTTACTGTGAGCTGTGGGTGACTGGCAGCACCAGTGCTGATACCTGAGTTGGGATGACTCAAAGCTGACTTGGTAAAAACAAAGCTTGTAGCTGGCTTTCTGTTTATTCATAGGGCCTCTTCTTCTTGCTTCTGTATTAAACCAGCTTGACTAATGCCTCCCAGCTGGAGTGTCTCCTACCCCTTCGTGCCTTCACAAGAGCGGTCCAGCTGTACCCCTGCTTGTTGCAGCACTTTGTCTATGTGTAAAATTCTATAGATCAGTATAAATGTCATGATTTTGCTGGGATGTGCGTTTTTAAATGAGAAAGAAGAAACATACATTAGATAAAATATGATCTTTTTGAATGATTTTACAGAGGTACACACTTGCATGGAACCCCCCATGGGGGTACAGGGGGGTTTTGAGGAACGACTCTGCAGATGTGTTATGTTACTGGAGTGGCAGCAGCCAAGATGTAATGCACTGAGTGGCAAAACAAACAAACAAACAAAAAAACCCAAGTAGGTATTTCACAACAGGGAAAGCTGAATCTTCACTGCATTATTCCATTACAAATGAATGCAAAATCATATTGCGTGTGATGCAGAAGGTCTTGATCCCAAGCTTTGGAGTGATGGCATAAGCCGCCTTCCAGGGAGCAGAAAGTCCATTCTGAATCCGAAACTAAAATCTCTCCAGTGTTTTTGTGACATGATATTTTGCTGAAATACCTCTTTTAGAAAGAAAGGCAAAGCCAGTGTTTTAATTTGAATCTGTCCTTCACTGAAAGAGAGCACCTCAGAAAGCTGATAAAAACTCCTTCTAAATCAGTATGATTCCCAGCAGTATTCTGATGTTAATAAAACAATACTTTTCAACAAAAATATTACTTACTGAATGCTCTCAGCTGCCAGTGGATTTCAAAGGAGCTGGCAGTGCTCAGTTCTGTCTAAAAGACCATCCGCTCCTGCATTCAGCTGCTCCGGGGGGTGTGTGTGTGAGATAAAATTGAAAACTAAGTCTTCCTTGTAGTGCATGTGAAAACAGCTGAATATTTAAGGAAGAGAGAAGCAGGATCTGCTTTTTATTGTATGTAAGAGACCTCTAACCCTGACATCTGGACAGCTACTGTCTTCTGCACACACATTAATTCCCACTGTTCAGGCTACAGGGAAAGCAGCGGCAGCGCAGCTTCACAGCTGAGTGGACCCCACGATTATGGGACACTCAATGACTTCATCTGCAGTGTAATCCACTCTCCCGAAGTATGGGCCAGCACCAGTTCGCTGACATTTCATAAACAAGTCTGAATTTGTCCTTAGAAGTAAGGTATATCAGCTAGTGCTAATAATGCATTTTTATTCGGCAGAAGAACTTGCCTTTTCTGACCAGAAATTTTTTAGTGATTGAAAAAAAAAAGAATCTGCTCTTCTTAACTTCCACGGGTCAACATTAAGATGCAAGGTCAGGGCTCAAGTTTTAGTAGAAAACAGGAATAAGTAATGCCTGCAGCCCCTGAACACCGCCAAGTCTCTTGTAGAGGGGAAGCTCTCTCATGGATTTGAAAGTAAGTTTGAAAAATCAATTCAAAGAACGTAATCAATTGACATAGAACGAGGCTGTGGGTACAAGTGAGAGCAAAAGGTTGCCCAAAGATCCTAGTACATTAAAGAATCGCACTGATTTAACCTGACTTCATGCTGTGACTGCCCTTCTGAAACAGTTCTTTGCAATATTCATTCGTCAAAGGCTGAAATGTTATTTCGTTGTACAATAACACTGTAGCTGTGTAACAGCCATAGTTATTGCCAGGTGGTTAAGAACAGTCGATTTGCATTAATGCCTACAAACGTACTTTAGGCAGCAGGTTGCTACTGCCATCACTGAGTTTCTGCTTAATTATTTATTCTGGACTGCCAGCTTTGGCACCTGATGTATAGACACATTTAATGTTGACCTCTGTTCAGCTGCAAATGGACTGCATGCTATTGAAATCAGAGGAGTTACGCATGTCTGCAGAATCAGATGGACTCAGTGGCAACAAGTGAAATCCTTCCTTGCAGAAAGCTTAAGCTCTTCTCTTTACCATGAGCAGACTGGAAGATGTATATAAAAAGCAGTGTTGTTTTTGCAGCTGCAATCTAGCAGCACCAGTCATACAAGCAAGAAGAATAAATGGTAAACAAGTAGGGCTAGGCTGCAGTGTACCTGAAGAAGTAATCTCTTCTTTCCTGCTCCTCGCTTGGTCAGGATGCCCAGGGATGGATTGCTCGCTTCCCCCTGTAATGCAAAAACTGGAGGTTGTCAAACAAGCTCTGGGTTTCCAGTTCAGAACAAATAAAAGGAGGTGCTTCCTTACGCAACAGGTAGTTGAGCCATGAAACTCCTCACCAAAAGATTCTGTGGATTCTACATTTGTCCATGGGTTTGGGAGCAAACTAGAGAGTTCAAGGAAGAAAAGTCCATCAAGGTTTACTAAATAAATGTTTGTGCTCTGTTTTCATTCTCTTCCCCCTGTCCCAACATCTGGCTATTGTCAGAATCAGGGTACTGGGCTGGAGGGTCCTTTGGCATGTCCCTGGAAACTCATTCTTCTATTCTTTGGTAATTCCCTTTCTGGAGTCTTTCCTTCCATTAAATTGAGTCCTTGTCTTTACCTGCAAAGCTTTACATAGCTCTGGTCATCTGCATATGGTCCTTTTTGTCAGGTTCATGCCACCTCGTCCTTGAGCCAATGGTCTGTGCCAATGCTCTCAGCCTCACCCCACTGTTTGTCAGGTTTTCATATCAACAGCTTTACGCAATCCAGCTCCAGTGCCTGGCTCAGGCTCCCTGTGCTCTTTGCCGTTTTTATTCTGCCAGTGGAATTTGGCCTGAGAGATCTTCAAGGCAGGGTCTGTCCTTGGGGTTTAGAAGAACATCTCTCCTCCCGGGTGCCGTGCAAAAGACCGACAATACAGAAAAACCATTAATCAGGGTTAAGAGAGCAGTGAGAGTGTTTGTGTCACCAGTGAAAGAGGCAGCACCACGAAGGAAGGGTTGAGCAGTGAGGAGGTGCCCAGCGGTGGCTGACCCTGGGTTCGTGACAGCAGAAACAGTGAGAAAAGAAAACCCTGTCTGACAAGCTAAAAGTGGTACATGAGGGAGTTAGAATAGTGGTAGAAATGCACCAGGTTTGTTCAAAGTGTGTGTGGGAGTTTGTAGCTTTTATTATCTACTTGATTCTTCCCGTAAAACTCACCAGGGGCAAGGAGGAAATAGCAGTATCTCCGTGGTGGGAAAGGCACAGGAGCACTTGGCCCAGTCGTATGAACACTGAAACATGCCCCGATGCGCCCTGCATCCTACGGCTACCCAGGCTGCGGCATAAGGGCTGGTTCAGCGCTATTCAAGCAGTTAAGCCATCTTTACTTTTTCTGGGAGTGAAACCAGCTTGCCCTTAGCTAAGATAGTGAGTCAGTAAAGAACAAACAATACAATGTCCAAATATCTTTTTTTTTTTTAACTAGGGAGCAACAACCAATGAGTTTTAAGCACATGATTCCTACTTTTCTCAAATATGCAATTATTAGGAGTACGTAACAACAACATGCTTGCTTGTTCTCTGACAGCACCTTGGGACTGCCAGAAAGATTGTCAGTAACTTTCTACCAGTCCTGCCAAAGGAAAGCTCCTGAAACACATTGTAATGTCCTCTAAATGCTGCAGGGGAAAGATGTGTGCCAACAATTTCTGTCTGTTCTGTTTTTACTTTTAATCATGCTGAAAGAACAGGTTGCCAAAAATGGATGCCATGAAAAGCATTAGGGATTATGCAGAACTGTTTTCACTCTGCAAGTAAAACTCTGACTCTTTCCTGCTAAATGCCCAAGACACTGGTTCCCATCAGATTTTCCTTAAAGTGTTGGAAGGATGTGTAACTGAGGAATGAAAAACAGTGGGTGTATTTCCTCAGGTGTCCAGTGAAGGACCAGCCTTCTTCTGGTTCTGGTGAACCTCCTTCATGGGCAGGATCTTCCTTCCTGGGTTTTTTTCCTCCCTGCACAACTCTGCTCAGGGAAGAAGACAGCTGGAACACGTTAACCAGCTGACAGCCAACCTTCTGGAGCTATTTCCTTCTGCAAAAGACAGCAAAGCATCCAGCCAGTTGTTCCATCCATCTGTTGGTCATCATTTTCCCCTCTGAAATTAGGAGGCACTCTGTCGTTCTCGCAGCCCACATTTATCTGGGGGTCTTCCTCCCGGATTCTGACCTGGAATGACCAGAGAAGCACCTTCTGCCTTAAAAAAAATCACCAAAACCACAAAAACTAGTAGACTGCCACCTGATTCACTGCTGCCTGAGGGCAGACAGGGATCCTAACCTGCAGTGGGTTTACAACCAGCAACAGCTGGTTTGTTAGTTGCAGTTGGGGCAACTACTTCTGCCCTTCCTGTCTCTGCGTGCRCTCTGGTCTGCAGTGTTATAATGTGGAGCATATGTAGCCCACCGATGACCTCTTCTTCAGCCCCCGATGGCAGCCCCCCTAAAACACAACTGCTCAGCAAACTAATACAGCTTTGACAAGCTTCTCGTGCTCTAAGACAAAACATCATCCTGCTCTCGTCTGGCGTATTTGAAATTCGCTACCAAATCTCCCTCAGCAGTCATGTTAGCATGCCTTGCAGGTTTTCATACAGCTGGTGATATCTGTCTCTTCCAGAAGAATTGATCATGGACAGCAGGAATCTGATATCCTGGGAAGCATGAAAGTCACAACATGCCCATTCCCACATAGCTTTGTAAAAATCAAATACTTCAAATGAAAGAATGTTCTTTTTGCTTCCTGTGATCCAGTCATTTGTGAAAAGGATGGACGCAGGATATATTTGCTTTTCTTCTTCAACATGAAAACAGAGTAAAATCAACACACAAACTAAATTTCCTTTTATTATAAACCAAAACAAAGATGGACCTACTTTTGAAAAGGCTGAGAGAAAACACAAGAGGTGTTTCAAGATGGAAAATATTTTGCCATATTATTTCTTTCAAAGATTTCCAGAGAGTCTTCTAAATTTTGTGCCTTTTCCTAACACCCTATACCAACAGCTAGATCCCTGTGACACTCACAATTAGCAGAACTGTGTGTGTCCTCCTAGATGAAACTCATTCTAACATAGATACTCTGGTAAGCGACCAAAGGAATCCTTGAGAGTTGTATTGCCAGAGGGTCCTAAAGGAAGTCCTGCGGCTTTTAGGAAAATCCCAGTATCTCAGGAACACACAGCTGTAAATAGGCAACATGCTTTCTAATGAACACTGGCAATGAGGAGTAGGAATGCCTTGGAAAGTTATTCTGAGATAGCTTTAGAGGCACCTGTCTTCTTCTCAGTCTCATTTCCATGAAAAGATCTAATATAGAGATTCTCATAACTTTTTGGACAACAAAGAAATATCAGCCCTCAGTGTTTTTATGGACCATCAACCATCAGCAAACTCATTGACCCCCTTTCTCAAAACACTGAATGGAAAAGACCATGAACATGGTTTGTTTCTGTTTGGTTTTGTTTCCTTGGGAAGGAAGGCAGGAAGGCGGGAAGGCGGGAAGGCAGGCAGGCAGGCAGGCAGGAAGGAAGGAAGGAAGGCAGGAAGGAAGGAAGGAAGGGACCACATGAGAATAATAATTCCCTGCTGGGGGGATACTTTGCACTTTTTGTTTTGCCAGGTTAGTTTTTGCTTGGGGCTCGCCAACTCATTCATTCTGATTGTTTGATCTATTTATTTATGTATTTAGGCCTTTTCCACTGGCAGGCAGTAATGATTCTGGATAGTTAAGGGTATCCTGGTGATGATCCACCAGACACACTCAGGGAATACAGCAGCAGATGTGGTTTCTCTGCATAGTTTCTTTGCAGTGGGAGCTGGAATGAACCCTTACTTGCCGTGGTCCCTAAGTAAATGTCAGCTGTTAATAGAGGACTCAAAATCTGAACTCTAGACCTAACTGCAACGCAGGTAAGAAAGCTGAATGCTTAACACTCCTAATCCCTGTGGCAGGGTCCGTGACCCAGCTAGCTGGAGCTGTGACTCGCTGGTGTGCAGTCTCTACCTTTTAGGGCTCTTCATCCTCCCAGTTGGGAATGTGAAAAAGCTGAAATCATTCCTTGACCTTTTTCTCTCAAATTAGTTTCTTTTTGTTCTCTTCCCTGCTGTCAAAGACCTCCAGGCCCCTCTGCAGCTCTGCCAGTGCTCTGCAAAATAGTGTTGCCCCAGACGAAGGCTGAGGAAGCCTGTGGGGAGCTCATTCTGCAGCAGAGGCAGTGACAGAGGGCAAGAAGTCTGAAGGATGACAGCCTCCTTGCCTTTCCAACCTGGCTAGTGCAGGGGAGCACAGAGCATGCTGCTGTGTCAGGAGAGCGGCAGACTGCTGATGGCAAGGTGGTAACTCCGAGGCTCTAAGTTGCTAGAGTAACTCCATCAAAAACAGTTCTGCTTTACTGCCCACATAATGTGTGATTGTTTCCCTTATGTAGTTGTAAATACAGTTTTGCTAACGGCTTTAACTGTGTGAAACAAAGTGGAATACCTCTCTGGATACTCCTATCCTTTTTCCTTTGAGAAAGACCACCTGAAGAGCATTGGAAAGAACCAAAACCAAGCACATGAAGTCCAGCAAGACTTAGGTAGGCAATAGGGTTGGGTACAGGAGTAGTGCTTTTCTCTCTGAGAGTTTTCAGTTGCATCTCACCACTCTTAGGCGAGCAGTGGGCTCCCTGCATGTTTGCTCTTGGGCGGATATACTCAGTCCCCTAAGACAATCGAGTCTCTCCCATCATTCCTGAGAGGCCTGATCCTGCCTTCTCTGATGTCACTTGGAATTGGGCCAGTTCAGGGCATTTGCCCTAGCTAAGAGACTGTGCAAAGACGTTGCTCAGAGAAGAGTACTGATTGCAAGGAAGAGTAACCCATGCTGGCTGGTGATGGCAAGGCTCGGTGGGCAGCCCAGAGCCAGGAGCCGTCAGGGGGTCACTGCAAGCCTGGCAGCACGACTGCTGCCTTGTGACCCTGATGGGAGAAGAATTGATAGCCCCTTATGGACATTTCCACTAGAGGAGTGAGGTAAGTAAATGTCGGCTGGAAACCACTCAAGACAAGTGAGAGACACAGCAGGGAAGAGCAAAATGCCTCGGTGTGGAAAAACAAAGCAAAGCGGGAAGCTGGAGGATGCCGAGGAAAGGGGGCAATAGCAGGGTGACTGGGGTGAGCGCTGGGTGGGATCCCGTGTCTGATCCCGGGTCTGGGGGGCAGAGGTGGGCTCTCTTCACGGGGAGTTTGAGTGGCAGGCATAAATGACATCTGCTCTTTTCTTTTTTCTTGGTGGGGTAGTCCCGTACCAGCCCCGTACATGAATCCTGGCGTGGCCCAGGCGCAGTGACGGCTCCGGTTCAGCAGGAGAGGGGTGCCACTGCCAAACTGCAGGCGCTGCAGAGGAGACCGGCGCCATTAGGAGTCAGTTCTGCTGCGTGACCATGATGTCGGTGGTCGTAGCGTGGTGGCCCAACCCAGGCCCTCTGCCTCCGTGTGCCTTTGTGATAATCTTCTCCCCGCAGAGCAGGGGTGGCCCTCTGTTCAAGCAGTGGAAAAGGGCTGGAGATGGTCTGTGTCTTCCAACACCACTTCTGGTCATCGTTCTCAGGAAGGGTGTCCAGTGTCTCACACTAGTGGGGTGGGGGACGTAGCAGTACCAGAGATCATTAACCACTGCAGCTTCTCTGGCACGATATTGTCCCCCAAAGATAGATCCCAAGCTCTCTTCTCTTGGATCACTTGGAAAGCAGTGAGTTAAAGAGGAGTTGGGGAGAGATCCACAGCATCCCTGATTTACCCAGAGCCTCCAAAGCCTCCCTGGCCCCTTCTCCAGAAGATGTAGCAGTGTCCTCACCACACTTGCTGTTTTGGAAAAGTTCGGTTAGTGTGTCCCATCTCTGATGTCATGCTGCCCCAAGGCCATACCATACCACCTGCTTGCAAGCAAAACCAAGCACAGACAGAATGGTTTTGAGTCCCCCTTCTTTGCTCATCTGCTTTTAAGTAAGGATATTTGAGTTGTCTTCAGCTGTCTGAAGGGTGCAAGCCCTGGTGGGAAAAAAGGGGCTTTTAGCAATGGTATGGAAAGGAGTGAACAATGGAGTGAGGCAAAGCAAAACTCATTTGGGGCTTGCTGTTGCRAAGAATAGCATGAAAGCAAGGACCATTTGCCTGTACAATGCTGAGTTTGAACACATCATCTCTGTCGTCAGGGGTACTGCCCGCTTCTATTCTTACAGTTAAAACTGCAGGTTGTTGCACATAATTGTATGAAACAGAGAGGTCCAAAGCATCCTGTCACAGAGGAGCAAGCTGTGTGGACTGAAAGGGGTGAAGAGCATGGCCAACGAGATCATGGGGAAGAGGTCTCAGTTACTCAGAAAGCATTGCATTTTATGTCTGGGAAGGAACACAGCAGAGGAGTGGTGAGGAAAAACTGGAGAAAATGCGTGAAACTGGGTGCGACAGTAGAAGGAAAGAAAAGGAAAATTTAAGGCAAACTAAAATGAAATCTGTGCCGGTGGTTGCGTGCCCTTCATAACCTAAGCTTGGGAACGAGAGGGTGATTTGCTGGTGTACACACCACTGTGTGTCACAACTGGCTTTGGGCAGAGGTCAGCAGTCCCGGCTGCTCCCAGCGAGCATCCAGTGCCCTCTGCTGACACGAGGCCGAGCAGCAGCTTCTGCAGGGAGCCCGCACGTTTTCTGCTGCAGACAGCTTAACAAACGCATGGCAAGTTTCTGAGCTCTTAACTCCTCTGGCAGCAAGAAAAAACAACAATTCCCCTCTGGGGAAATGTTGAAATCGACGCCGGCCTGGCCCTCCCCGGAGCTCTTGCGGGCGATGTCCTGTGTCCTGCCCGTGCCTGCCTGCCAGCGTGCGTCCTCGCACCTTCCAGCGCACACGGAAATACCCGTGATTCAGCCTCACGAGGTGCTGTGGAAAAACAGTCCTGTGAGAGCGGTACAAAGGCAAGGCTTGCAGCGAGAGACAGGCTGAGATAGCTGGGGAAACCAGACAAATGAGCTTTCAGGCACAGAGATGATAACCTTTATTTTGGAGGCTGTTTTTTTCAAATATGAGGATGAGCAGATTGGGAACATTTTTAACCATTAATGCCCTGGAAAGATTTGTGACGGGTACTATAGGTCCAAGTAAGAACTTCAGGCATTGGCAAATGAGATGCTGTGGCATTAACTTTTACAGGCCCATACCCAAGAGCGAATGTGCAGGTTTGAAAGGAGAGATAACTGTGTCCCGCACAGGTGAGTTTGGATACTCTGCCCAGGAAGGTTGAGGATGTAAAAGCCTACCTGGCTTTTATGGGCTGGACAAATTCACTGGAAAAATAAACCATCTGCATTATTTAATGTAAAGGCATCGCTTGTCCCTGAACCACAGTTTGCTGGGAGGCTGGGAGACTCTTCTGGAGAAGTATCGCGTTAGCTTTGTCCTTAATGTCTGCCAGAGAAAGGCTGTCAGCCAGATGACTTCTGGCCAGTGATACTTGTTCTTAGGTGAGCTTGTGACTTCTCACACTGTGAGGGGAACTGCATTTGCCTCCTCCACTTCCCAGGAAAGCGACTTAGCCAATGGGTGCTGATGTAAAAGCAGCTACCACYGTCCACCCCCTTTCCCTCAGGCTGTGTCCAGAAAGCGAGTGTCGCTGCCTCTGAGAGTGGTATCAAGATGCTAAATCATTGTCAAGACAGGGCAGCCTGGATGGGTTTGGAGGCACAGGTCTCTGTTTCGCAGGGTTACAGTCTCTTGGCCAGCTGAACCTGGATTTAAGTGGAATCTTAAAACCTCTCTGCGGGCTGTACCTCCCAGGCAGTGTCCAGCTCACATTTAGACTTGCAGCCCACAGTGGCCCAGGCTTACACCAGGAGTCATGAGCACTGGAAAGCACGTTCCTGTCTTGGGAAAGGCTTGCCTAGCTTCCTGACTCAAGCCCTGGAGCACCACAAGACAGTATTTTAGAGAAGCCAAATGTCTTCCAAATACCTTTACAAAAAAGACAGCAACAAATCCTAACTGACATGTACAGAAGAGTCATAGCATGCATGGGGTGATCATGTGAAAAACATGATTTATGTAACGACCCTGGAAAGAAACCATGCTTGCTGAGTTAGATGTATAGGTGCAGTAAACGCCATATGGCCAGGCACGATAATAAGTTCCTCTGAACACATGCCCTATTATTTTGAGCACTGTGAGTGGAAAGGGCACTGAATCAAAGAACAAATAAGTCACAAATCACCTCAAAACTCTACTGCTCAGCTGTATCTTAGGCAATCACAGGAAATTTCTCATAGGGAAAATTCAGTAGATCTCAGCCCAAAGCAGCTTCTCTCACAAGGTAAGCAACAAAGGTGGCTCTGAAGAGGTGGCCTTGACCATGAAGCAAGAACTAAAACTGGAGAAACATCAGCCTGGCAGGGATGAGACTTCAGCTGAACGTCGTGTCTGGCTGAGCACCAGGCACTTCCATGGAGCACCTCCAACAGGTCTCACCTGGAGGGCAGGTGCATCAGAGCATTTGCAGAGGGGAATTCTGCACTGCTCCCATTGCCTTTCATAACCTCCCCACCTGGTTAAAATACAATTTAGTGACGCCTTAGGCAGGGATGGGCAGAGAGCTGATCTGAAATGGAGGGGAAGGTAGAAGGTGTCCAGCTGACTGTACAAGTGTGACTTCTTCACCACATCATGTGTTAAGTGGATGATCCACCTGTGTCAGTGGAGGGTATTTGTGTGTGTGTGTGCGCGCGTGTGTGTGCGCGCGCACACCTGTGTGTGGGTGGGGTGTTTACAGTCTGCTTTGCCCCCACGATAGATTCGTGCCTGGACTTGGTGCCCTCTAGTGTTGTGAATACTCCAGTGTGTAAGAAAAAACTGCAGAACAGATTCCCTGCTTCAGAACTCGTGGTTTTGCTAACTCATAATATAGTAATTTTGTTAATTATGCTATGTAGTTACAACTTAATGGAGATAACATGACCCTTAGCATATCAGGTAATTACAGTCACAACACCAAATACCTCAGGACACGTTTCTGTAGGCTGAAGCTAACATCTCAAAGGCCTTAGCCTGCAAAATACACCCAAATCTGTTGGATGTGCAGCACTTTACCTGACCCAACGATCCCTGCATGTGGAATATCAGAAATCTGGCAAACATCACACAACCAGTCACTCCTTGGTGCAGTATGGCAAGCCACTAAAGTCCGTGCTGCTACCGAAAGGGCAGCCCTGCCACCTCCCCAGGTCGCTGTAGGCTTTCATAGCCGTCCTTGGGGCAGCGCTGGTGCTCACGTATGTGGCTGTGAGGTGCTGATCTAACTGGGAAAAAACACCACCACAGTAACAGCATTTCCAGCTCTATTGGCAGATTTCTCTGGCTCCCATGAGGCCACAAAGGGGGCGAGCAGAACCCCAGAGAAAGGAACTGGGGCGAGAGCAGGGCTGCGTGCTTCAGTCTCGGCCTCAGCGCCGGCGGGCTCAGGCTGGCCATTGCAGCGCAGCTTCCCAGCGCCTCAGCAGCGCCGTGCATCAGCTGCCAGCCGGACCACCACAAACTGCATGGGCTCGGGGAAGCTCTGTGAATAACCACCCATCAGCCAGCCGGCGTGGTGTGCCAGATGCTCTACTGAAAATCTTTCACCTTGATTGAATCAGCTTTTTAGCGGAAAATAATTCTACAGATGACCTCTGCTGACGTAATTTTGCTCAGTTAAACAACTCTTATATCAGCCTTCCAAAGTGCAAAAGCTGGTGTTTATGTCCTTGACTGTCCTGCCTGCCTTAGAGCCCTGATGCGAGGCAGCCCCTCTGTCAGCACTGGCTGCTTGCGCGTTGCTGTCTGCATGATGCAAGAGGGGCAGCGGCATTACAGTGCAGGCCAGTTGCATCAGACACGGACACACATGAGGCAAACTGCCCCATGTGAAAGATGAGGTCATCCTTATCCCCCTGCAGAACAACTCCTTTTGAGCATTTTTCCTGTGGAGATTGCATCATTAACCTGGCTGAAGCACTGAGCTGTGAAAAATCAGAGGACTTAGTGAGAAAACAGTGAGGAAGTTGACTGCTTAATTGAATTTCATATAAAATCCTTCAAGTTATTCCAATCTGACAGTCTAGCTTCTCTAGAATCTGTTATGTGATGATGGTGGGGAACTTATGGGACTTCTCAAAAGCATTTGCTGGAGAGAGAATGCTTGAATTTTGAAAAAAGAGAGAGAAATGGGGAGAATGTCCCAAAATAACAGGTTTAAAACCAAACGCTGTTCAGGTACACAACCTCGTGCAGCAACTGTTACTGAAAGCTACTGCCCAAGCCACCAAAATAAGCAGCACTAACTGCCTGCCCTCCACGTCCCAAAGTTTGGGAAGACAGCATGATTTTGCAATGGGCCTGGCAGATCAAAACTTAAGAGCTAACTAGTTTGGAGGCACAATAAACTGAAAAGAGAGTGCCAAGATCAGTACCACTGGGAAAATAAAACTCCCTCCTGCACAAGAAAGTTAGATTCCACATGGCAATTTGGTAAACGCTGTGGTGGAGTAAGTCTTTTGCACAATAATCCTGGGATGCTTCCAGGATAACACCCCTGAGCCACCCCAAAGATTCAAGCAATGAGTCACACCAAACGCACTTATAAGTTTAATTCTGAGCGTGAGAGAAGCCCCTTGGCCATGGCCATCTCGGGTTGCTCCGGTGTTTGCCCACCTACACACGCTGTACGTGCGCACGGCGTGGCACAGCCACAGTCGAAAATGGTGAATTTATTCATTTCCCGAGCATATTCACTCCCACTGATGGCGAGCGGTGGTTGGACAGGGGCTCTTCCAACCTCCAGAAGTCTGGAGTTGAGATGCCACACAAATCCAGGTCTTCGGGAACGAGGTCCTTGCCTGGGGCTCCCGGCTGCCGTCCCCGCCCCACGGCACCCCCGCCGCTGCCGCCGGTGGCTGCTCAGCCCACACGCGCACCAGTGGCCCGGGGTTTCTCTTTGTCCACGTCGCGGCCGCTGACACGGGGACGCCCCGCCGTTGCTCAGCCCAGACGCCGCGTGGCGCTCCCCGCTCC
>JAYKAV010002980.1:90166-135470 GCA_035582835.1 Phoebastria nigripes
CTCGCGTGGGCGGCACCCGCCACACGCGTCGCACAGCCAGCCCGTGTGGGGCGGCGCGCACACGGCGCTGCACAGCGCACCCGCGTCTCGCAGCCCACCGCCAGCCTCCCCTGATTATCTGAGTCAAAACTAAGCTGTCGGATCCGCAGGTGCTGACGCGAGGTGCTCGGTTCCTCCTCACCTCCACGCGAGGATTTGGGGGTGTAGTGGCGATAGCTGCGTAACCAAGCGCTTGCTGGGGTCAGCTGTCAGGGTGCGCGGCGGTGTGCTCACCCCTTGAAAATGCTGTGAGTGTTTTCACCTATCGGAAGGTGTCAGGCATTTTTAAGGCACATTTAAGTAGTTCAGAATACGTACTGATTGCAAATTCTTTTATTCATAACAGTCATTATTCAAATTACATGATGATTTTCTCTTCTCAGCGTAACCTGTGTGAGTTTGTTTATAATGGTGTTAAGAATTGAAGAAAAAACCAGGCACTCCGAAGAGACTGAATTATTATTGCAAGCAAGACAGTGACAATTACTAAGAATTAGGTGTGGGGCAAAAAACAGATAGAAATCCAAGGTTTTATAAAAATTGATAGGAGTTGTGGAAGTCTTACTTGAGATATCTAATAAGGCAGAGTGTGGATGCCCAAGGTGGACAGCCAGAACTTGACAAAAATCAGTAGTTATGGTCCCAATCTATAATTATTTATCAAGCCTCTGTGCAGTGAATATAGGAATAGAGTCCTGTAGCCGCAACCCAGGGTGGCCTAGGACTGAAGTCATCCACATACCGGAGGGATGTCCTGCTCCTCCAGGACCCTGGATTCTCCTTTCTCGAGCCTCGGGTGTCCACCGCAGCTTGTAGCCTGGCTCCTACTCCCCGGGGGAACCAGCGCTCCCCGCGGGCATGCGGCGCCGGGGACAGCCCTGCGTTTGGGCAGGGATAAACCTGTATCTGGGTGGGTGCCTTGTGGGACTCTGCAAAGCTGAATGGGAACAGCGGCAAAACCAGGAGCGATGCACTCTGTCCTGTGTTGGGGTTTTTTTGGTGGTGTTTCAGATGCCTCCCTCTGCAGCTAAAGTGAGCAAGCAGGAGTAGAAAGTGAGCGTTGCAACCTGGGGGCTATTGCACTGCAGTGAAGAGAGACGAGACCAGCCCAGAGTGCTTCCCGCCTGAGGTTGGGGTGTTTTCACCTAAAGCAAACATAAGTTCCCAGCAACTCCAAATTAAACAATTAGTGGACAATCTTGTGAGTAGAATTTTCAAATATATTGGAAAACCTGCTGATTTCCAAGCCACGTGGAAAGATTCATATTCAGCCTTTTTTCCCCTATGTTTGCTTCCCTGAGCAGTCCTTCATCTACAAGGCATCCTTCAGGGGTGGCAGAGTCACTCGCAGCATGGTTTGTAGTGTAGGGAGGCACAGAGAGATGTTGTCTGGACAAAATGAGTGCAGACTAATGAGCAGGAGCGGAGGAATGACTGAGCAAGAGACTGGGACTAGACACTGCCATAAGCAAGGCATGCAGTAATATTTTCCAGATAACATTTCATTTTTCCCCCCTCCTTTTCACTTGCAGTTCTTATTTAGGATTTGAGCTCTCTAGTTTTATGTTCCAATATATACAAGTATCTCATCTGAGCCGCMGTTACTGCCTGGCTGTGCTAGTCTGTCGTGCAGCAGAGTAGAAACCTCCTGCGACGTCCCGCTGGCTCGCGCGGTGACGTAGGAGAGCCGCCGCCGGTGTGTGGGTGTCGGAGCCCCTGAAGGTGGGTCTCAGCACCCCCCTGTCCCGGGTCAGCAGAGACCCACGGCTCCAGAGGACAGGGTCTGCACCCGGGGCAGGGACCAGCCCAGCCCATCTCGCCCTGCCCTGCCTGCCCCCCGTACCTGCTGGGCCGTGGTCAGACGGGGAGAACCAGAAGTGCTAGCGCTTTCACTGATGATTTTTTTTGTACCCTTTCACTTATTGATTTCCTTGCCCCTCTTTTCCTACCAGAATCCATTAGCTGGACACAAAAGAAATTTATAAATAGTTTAGATTCGCAGATAGTCAAATTTTTTTGAAAAAATTTTCACAGGAAAAACAAAATGACAGAGCTCCAGCACTGTCACGGAGGTGAATGAACTGCAACTTGCACTGTAGCTTTGCTGAAACACTTTTTGTCTCATGCACTGAGACTCATTCAGCAACTCATGTTTTTGCTGTCTTGAGTAATAACGCAGTGGGGAGCACACTTTGCTCGCCTTGCTCAGGCAAGTTGTCTCATTAAGACAATAAAAGAGTCCTTTAACAAAGTATGATGTTTTTAAGTTAGGAGATTTCATGCATCTCGAAACAATGGCAGTACATTTTGCTTCCCTCCAACTTATAAGTGCATTGATACCGTGTCATGTTTATATTCCTCTTTGGCAACTCAAATCTCTTGCTCTGGCAGTCACCTTGAGATGCCATGTAGTTTCCAAAGACGTAGGAGGGTTTTGTTGTTTGTTTTTGTTTTTTACTTTCGGCTAATTAGGACCAGTTGTTTTAGTGGCTTATCAGAAATTGCTGCTTACCAGGGCAGTGCTGTGTGGTTTGGATGTATGCTCCACTTACAAATTAAATGTCTTGGTTCTGGTATGGTTAAAATAAGAAGTCAAAAAAAATCCCACAGCTTTGAATTTCATGCCAGATACTCAACAAAGCGTTCATTCCATGTATCCTTATATTGTGGCTTGAGAAGTAGCAGGCCTGCTCTACGCTTAATAGTTTTGCTGGCATGGTTGCGGTGCGCTGTTTCCCCCGCCATCCCGGAGTGATACCGTCATGCTGGCAGACGTCCTCGTGCGTGGCGTTGCACTGGCATGGGATTCCTTTTGCCTGTGTAATTTCTGTATTTGGGAAACTGGTTTAAGCTGTGCCTCTTCTGGGGAGGTAGGCTGCGAGGGATGTATCCCTAGCTGCAGACCCTTCTGAAGTGCAGAAAAGTCCGTAAATATATGAGAGGAAGTGGTCATGTGTTCGCAGGACAGTTTCACCAAAAAGACTGCTGGTTTGGTTTTTGGGGGGTTTTTTGTGTTTGGTTTTTTTTTCACCAGTACTTCTTTCTTGTATTACAATGGCACTTGGGAGAGCCGATGAAAATTGGTCCCCTTGTTCTCCAGACTTCAGTGTCTTGGCTCCTTTTCTGTTGCTTGCAACTCTGTTTCATGCATCTTTATGCTCTTGTTACGAGTGAAAACCTAAATCGAACTCCGGACCAGAGCTTCAGCAGCGCTGACCCCCCTGTGTTGGGCAGAGGCACCCGCCAGCGGGGGTGAGGGGRGTGCGGGCTCGGAGCTCCCCGAGAGGTTGGGTTCGGGCCGTTAGCGTGCCAGCCCTCCACAGCAGTTGTGTGTAACCCCTGCTGAGCCTGTCTCCCCCTTTTTATTTTTGCTATTGCATTCAGCCTGTAGCTGAACCCTAACGCTAAACCCTGTGCTTCTCCCTGGGCATTGGCACCGAGCTCCCTCTTCGCCACCTTCTGAGATGGTGACAAATCTCCTTTATTTATTTGGTAGTGTCAGTAACCTTTACGCTATTTATAGGCTGTGAGCCTGCCCCTCCTGAGATGTTTGCAAGTTAAATTTAGCTCTCTTAGATTCTCATCGCCAATCCTTGCTGGCTTGCGTTGCCTTTCCTTGTAACAGCTAATGAGACCCGGCCGTGTGCGGGAGCTACGGCGAGGGGTGACTCACTTTCTATGCTCGTCCGGGGCAGACTTCATCTCGAATGAATCTCGGTTGTTCAGAGCCTGGGGATCCCGTCCAAGTGTCTGCTTCCAAAAGGCAGCCGGCAAGGGAGTGGTGGGGGATTAAGCAGAGGAGCGCAGAAAAAGCCTGCGGAGGAATGCTGCTGTGGGACGTTGCGTTCGGTGCCCGGGAACGGTGCGGATGGGAGGGGAAGGGAGCTGTAGCAGGAGGGGCCGGGGGGTGCTCGGGGGCCCTGCAGTCCGCTCCCCGCTCTGCTGCTAGAGCCTTGCAGGGGACGGGCATCCCGGCCAAGCCTTTCCTCCTCCCGAGGCTGTGGAGCAGGACAGCTCTCATTGAAATGCCAGGTTTTCCCAGGTGGCTCAGGCTGTTCAGGGTGGTGGTCTTCAAAAGAGCATTTTCAGGTGTTCCCTATTCCTGGTGGGTGTTTAGAAGTTAACGAGTTTTGCTCCCAAGGTTGGTTGAACACTGTTTCTCTCCTGATTTGCTGCACAAGGTTATGGGGAAAGCAAAATGAAGATTGGTCTAGCGGGGGTGGATTTTATTCCATTTCTGTCATCACGTAAGAATCCATCTAGAATATGCAGAAATGAACAGACAGCCCCAAAACTCCAAATAAATTGCTTGGTCTTGTAGCTTCAGTCTGAGTTGCTTGTTCTCGGCGAGACGCTGGTCCCGTGTTCCCCTATGAGCTGCCCTCGCTGAAGGTGCAAACTGTGCCTCCACTGAGGCTGGGCCGGTTCTGCCGTTAACTTCAGCTGAGCCATTAATTCACCTCGGGAAGGCTCTGGATGGTGTTTTTGAGGGAGGTGGGTGCTTGTTCTGCTGGTCCTCTGAGATGTCTGCAAGCAAGCCTGCACTGAGCTGGAATGTGTGCAGAGCAAGAGCCTGGGCAGCCTGCACTGGCCGGAGCTGGGCTGCCGGCTCCCAAAGCTGGGACTTTGCTGGGACTGAGCTCTCTACTGATAGTCTGGGGTGCCCAGACCTACAGCCGGGGCTGGCAAAGTCCACTGGCCTCCTGTGAATCAGTGACCTGAGCAATCGGTGGGTCTACCTTAATACTGGAAATGAAATTTCATTTGCTCCATTGTGAAAGCTGCGATGTGGCAGCAAAACCAGGCAGTTCATCCCCAGCCTTGCTGGGAAGCCCTTCCTGAGCTGCTGGAGCAGCCTGCCATGCAGGCCTCCTCCTGCCAGTGACATCCGTGATGAATAAGAAATGCAGACTGCCGTCCTGGCCAGAGCGGAAGCTTCTGCCCAGAAAAGGCTGCACTGCTCATCTTAAAAGTGTTGGGGCTGGCTGTGACCGCTCTGCCTTCTCTTCCTCTCCTCCTCAGGCTCCCGGCCCCTCTCCGGCCCCGATGCACTGCCAAGAGAGCGAGTACCTGGAGCATGGGAAATGCACCCCCTGCAGAAACTGCATGCCCGGGCAGGAGCTTTCCAAGGTAAATCGGCTGCTCTGGAAGGACCAGGAATCATCTGGCACTGAAGCTTTTACAGTGCTAGGGGAATCCTCTGCCAGCCTTCCTTCAGAAGGATAATCTCAGGTCCCAGCATGTTGGGAAGAGCTGGAACTCGGTGGGAAGGGGAGGTGAACAGTTTCCCTCACCTTGGACAGGAGGGCGAGATAATGGAAGTAACGGGTGGGAAGGGATTTCAGGTTGCTGCTCGGGGTGCCCTTTTTCCTTTTTGCCGATGGAAATCTAAATTTCCTCCTGGTCCGTAGCGCTGGGTGAAGCCGCSCTGCCCGCCCAGGCTGCATGCTGGATGGGCGCAAGCAGGACACGGCGGCAGGGGGGGGATCCAGCCCAGCCTCGGCAGTGGGACTGGTGCTTCCCACCCAGGTGCCCTGCGGGGTCTCCCCCACCAGCGGTGCCTCCCAGGGCGCGTCGCTGCTGGAGCTTTCCTCCTCCCTAAACACGGCTGGTGGGCCCCGGCTGGGCAGCAAATGGCTTCCCCGCCAGACTCCATCGGAGCTGCTCTGGTGGCATCGGCTCTTGGCTGGGTTCTGAGGACCCTTCACATGAGCGGTAACCCCTCCACCCTTTGCCCCCAAAGAAGGGATGCCGTTCCCCTCGGTGCCGCTTTGGGACCTGAAGTGGCTCCTCGCCGCAGCCGTGCACCTGACCTCGTGTCTTGCAGGACTGTGGCGATGGCAGCGGGGGGGATGCACAGTGCGTTGCCTGCCCTCCCAGGAAATTTAAGGACAGCTGGGGGCATCACGGCTGCAAGCCCTGCCTGTCCTGCACCCTCATCAACCGTGTCCAGAAGTCCAACTGCACGGCGACGACCAACGCGGTCTGCGGGGAATGCCTGCCGGGGTGAGTGGGGCCGGATCCTGGCTCGAGCGGAGCCACAGTGGTTGCACCTGGGAGTGTGCAGGGAGGGGATGGACAGGGTGGGCTTTATCTGAGGCCACCCAGAACATGGGACATAAGAGGAGCCCTGGTGACCCAGGGCTGCCTCTTTGAGGACACTGCTAATGACATGCAAATCAGACCCATCCGATGGCCCCCTTGTAGCTCCAAAGAGGGGAACCTGAAGGCTCCCATGAACGAGCAGTGGAAGAAAACTCCTTCCAGGCCTGAGTTGTTCCTGTGGACACCAGGGTGGCTAAGCCCTGGAAGATGAGTGGCTGTAGACCACTACAATCAGTGGTCCCCAAAGAGGAGGTCAGACCGTGCCTCAGGTGATGGGTTTAAGGAGTTGCTGAAATGAAGACTGCTGCATACAACCAGCCTGCGAAATGCTCGAGGGCTGCAGGCCACGTGCTGGCGAGCAGTGGGACTCAGGACAGAGGAATGAGTCGGGGCTCTGGTTTATGAGCCTCTTCCCAGACTCAGTTGTAGGCTGGGGTGTTTCTGTGGCTTCGTGGAGCTATTGATCACTGTCGCCCACTTTAGCAGACACGGGGCTGGGGGGGAGGCAGTTCGAGTGGTGTCGCTCCTTGGCCAAAGTGGTGACAGACATGAAAAAGTAGCTGCGGGTACGGCTTCAGCCAGCAATGGAGAGACCTGCTGCCTTGGGGGGTCCCAGCCTGCTGGGGCAGGAGCGCGGCGGGGTCGGCTCTTGCTGCGCTGCCACGGGGCGAACAAACCGCTTGTCTCTCCGGAGCCGAGTTGGCGGGGGCTCGCCACGGGGCCATGCACTGCTGAGACCCTCTGCTCTGTTGGCAGGTTTTACCGCAAGGCGCGGATCAGCGGGCAGCTGGACTGGGAGTGCATCCCTTGCACCAAGCAGACGCCCTCCTCTGAGCCTCAGTGTACGTGTGCTGTCCCTCGCCGGCGGGGGGGCGAGGCCCTCTGGGGTAGAGGGGGTGGTGAGGACACATTGGAGCAGATCCATGGTACATGCTAAGTCATTGTGACCGTGTTAAAGGCGTGCACTCAATGTGCACCGTCCTCTCACTGATCCTGCTTGCTGGCCAGCCTACTCCATTGGCCACAGCACAAGCCACTGTCCCACAGACCTGCTGGAGGCAGCACGGTCATTACACATGAAGAGGGACGGGCAGGGAGAGGGTGGCCCAAGCCTTGGGGGTAGGCTCCAACGTTTTGTGGCTGGTGTGTGTTTGCAGGTCGATCCAGAACAAACCTGGTGAAGGTAGCCATCCCGACCGTACCGCCACAGGACACGGCCCTTCTTGCACTGACCAGCAGTGCCCTGGTCATCATCGTACTGGTGCTTCTGGCACTCTCCATCATCTACTGCAAGCGGTTTTGGAAGAGCCAGTGCCAGCGAGGTGAGTCAATGCCTGCAGTGCTTCTCTTCCTTCTCCCTTTGCTGTTCACACGTGCCCATGGCCCCCTCCTCGCTGTGTAGAGCATTGCCCCGAGCGTTGCCGCTCTTGCAGCATACAGTGACCCAAATGTTCCGCTCATACAGAATAAACGCCTCGTACTGCTTTTTACATCTGCAGGACCTCTCTTGTGCTTTGCCTGCTCAAAGACACGGAGGAGCCTCCCTCCTCCTTAGTACCATAATTAGTAGGAGGAGAATGCTGTTTCACAGTCAGAACTGGGGTTTCTCGGGGGCAGGCTGAGGTTGAGTGGCTCTTTGCAGGGCAGGACCGTAGGACTGGTGAGGGAAAAGGGCAGTAGGTTTGGTGGCTGGGGTTGGGGCACGTTGGTGTCCAGCAGCGTGCCAGGGAGCTGCTGGGTCCCAGCTCCTCGCCGGCAGACATACCGCACGGCTGAGGACGTGCTGGGGAAGCAAGCCAAGCCTTCACTCAGACTGGTTCTTCTCTATCCTCCAAGTCTTCCTGAGGACTCAGAACTTCTCGGGCCAGCGAGCAATGTTCCCGGCCACGGCGGCGCCTGGCAGATTCCTGTGTGAGGAGCAGATGTCTGGTCCCTGCTGCCTGGGTGTGAAGAACCTGAGCCCCTGCTACAGGCAGGCAGAAGGTACCTGCTCCTGCCACCTTCCTCTTTCTCTGGGCGGAGGGAGGGTGGTGTTGGACTCCAGCTCGCATGGTCCTAGGACCTACTGAGATGTCCTTAGGCAGGAAGGACAGAGCTGGACGGTGTCTGAGACCCACCAACATGAAATTTGGGACCTCTCTTAACAAACGTTTGCAGATCTTGTACCAGAAATGCTTGCGTGCAGCCCCTGCGGCTCCTGATCCCCCCAGCCCACTCCTGCTCTCCCTGCGACTGGGGGAGGGATCGACCCCACTCAAAACTTTGCAGAAAGGCACAAAAGTGGCTTTGCTCAGTGGTGGTGCAGGGGACAGGGGTCTGGCCTCTGGCAGGGTGCTCCCAGCTCTGCCCACAGACCCTGGGCCAATGGGTTTAATGGCGGGGCTGGCAGACCCCTGGAAGGGGCCAGGGCAGATCCCGGGCTTCGCTGAGCCGTGCCCGTTTCTGGTTTCAGGCCCTGTGGAGTTCATTTCAGATGGGGAAGCCGTGGGTCTCCAGCTCCCCTCTCTCCAGCCAGAGATGGACTTGCCGCCAGCCATCGTGGTCGGCACTGCCTCCAAAGCCCAGCTGGGCAGGAGCCTCCTGGAAAGCCAGCCCCTCATCCGGGCCCCAGGCCGTGGTGACTGCCTGGCCGGGGTCCTGCCGCCCTCCGACCCCAGGCAGGGCCAGCCGGGCACGGTGGAGGCCCTGGCCCCGCTCTCCTCCTGCGCCTCTGAGATGCAGCACAAGTGGCCGCACGCCCCGGTGGAGTGCACCGAGCTGGACCTCCAGAAGTTCTCCACCCAGGCAGAGTTTGTGGGCGGCGAGCGGCCGGAGGATGCGGCGAGCCGGGCGGCGCAGAGGATCCCAGCAGAGAGTGGCGCTGTGGGGCGGGAGGGGGCCCAGCACCTGCCCTCCACCTTCCCGAATCCCACCACCGAAAGCGGGGAGCAGCCGGTAAGTTCCTCTGGCCTTGTTGCTCCTCCAAACCACTGCTGGACACCTGGGGCTCGGGCACAGGGTGCTGGGCTCACCGGTGGCTTATGGACATAGATGAAGGTTCATTAATATCTGGGACTAAATGGTAATTACCAAAAATGATTTGCCAGATATTTAGTGATGTGTCACTCAAGAGGCCATCAGCCGCGGAGATGTGACCTGCTGGGGCAGTTTCAAACACCCATGAGACCAGAGTCAATTTATTGAATGTATAAGCGTATCTTTAACTGATGTGGTCTTGAGTGGTTCTTGTCCTCTTGCTCTCCAGAAAGCTGACCTGGCAGCGGGGGGAGCTGGTTCCTCCTCCCTCTCTGGTGAGCTCATAATGAACCCGGTGACTAACATCATTGAGGCTCAGAAAATGTCTGGCAGAGAGACGTGTTTAACAGCTTAGCTCCAGGTGACCGTTTATGGAAGCAGTGTGCTGGGAGGCCCTGGAGCATCCCGTGGAGGTTGTTGGCTCCGTGGGATGGTAGTGCTGGAAGGAGAAGTGCCGTTCCTCTGAGCCTCCGTGACGGCCCTGGGAGCAGTGACAGGCGTTGCTGTTCTCACCAGACTGCCACCAACCTTGGGGTCTTTGTCTTGCCAGGTGGATGATGCCCAGGGCCTTGTGACTCAGATCAGCAGCACAGCAAAGGGTGAGTGTCTTTCCAGCTTCATCTTTGTTTCCAAGTATTGGAGTAGAGGAGAGAGGCAGATTCTTGGAAGGGAGCTCCTCCAGAAGCCCACTATGGCTACGTGGAGGTGCCAGTCATCACAGGGCCTTATCTGACTTTCGTGGCCTTTGGTGCTGGTTCACAGGGTATATTTTCTGTGACGCTGCCTTGAATGGTCTGCGGGTGGGTGGCGGATGGACGCCCAGTTGTCACCAGTTACCAGCCTCCCTGGGACTGAGCTGGCTCCATATTGCTGAGCTCTGAAAGTGATGTTGGAGGAGATACCTGCCCTGGCAGGGTGGCGTTTCACCTGCTCGGCAGGGACAGGGAGTCTGGCTGCTCTGTTTATCCTTATCCTGGCCGGACAGGTTGGTTTCTAACCCCGCTTTGCTGTGTTGCTGCCCCCAGGTCTCCCGGTAGCAGAGCTGCCCCATTCCTTGGTGCAGTCACTTGCCTTCTTGTTGGACCCTTCCTTGAACGGTGTGAAGAACTTCAGCCATGTGGCGCTGGAGCTGGGGGTCGCGCCCCAGTTGCTGGGACGGATATCTGGATTTGAGCAGCTCGTCGCTCACTTCACCTACTCGGGAGACGCGGTCACCATCCCGCTCCTGGCCCAAGCTCTGCAGCGGCTCCAGCGGTTCGATGCCTTGCTCCTGCTCTGTGACCACTTCGCGCTCAGCCAGGCTCAGGGCTGCCAGCGCTAGAGAGGGCAGGGAAGGGACGGAGGAAGCTCCAGGCACTGTGTGTACTGGTATGGGAGAGGATCCGGTAGCCCAGCGGTCACATCATCTCTCTGGTGTGCACGTGGGGAGTAYGTGGAGATGGTCTTTGCATCGCGGAACAGAAGGACGCGAGGGGGAGCATCCCTCCTTGGGGGAGTGCCGGGAGGCTGCAGCCGTGCCTCCTCCCAGCCTCCACGCGGGAGGGTTCGCTCAGGCCCCTCCGGAGGCCGTTTTTCTCCGGCTGTGTGGACACCCTCGTCTGGCAGCAGAGTGCCGTCAGTCACTGTGCCGCGGTGCTCTCGCTCTGCAGTGAGCCCCCGCTGTTGGCGTAGGGTCCCTTGGCCACGGGGCTCGGTCTCCACACGCAGCCACCCTCCTACAGGCCCAGCCATCGCCTCCCTCCCATTCCAGCTTTCCCGTCCTTCGTCTGGCCCGTGCTCTGCTTTCCCGGGTGCCGGTTGCCACTTTCCCAGTTTACTTTTCGCTTGCTCCTCTCCCTCTGTGATGGAGACGGTCCTTGGCAGAGGACCTGGCTGTGGCTGCTGCGCTGGGCTCCAGCCTTTGGTCTCCCTGTGGCACCCTCGTGCCTTCCCCTTCATGTCCTTTTTGTGAAGCAGCGCAGTTTTCTTGCAGGAGTCTCAGACTGATCCCCGGRATGGGTTGATGTATGTCCTTGTTACAGCACAGTGCTGTGGTTGCCGGCCTGGGGAGCGTGCTGGCTCACTCCCCGGGCTCCTGCTGTGCTCCCCGGCCCTGCGGACGTCTGCGGACTGCCGCCTCCGAGCACCGAGGCTTTGCAAACCACCCTGCGGTGACACAGGGCGGCAGAGGCAGGGCTGCTTCACCGCCGTGCCCCGGGGAGCAGCCGGCACCGTGCCAGCGCCGGGTGGCAGCTGGAGGCTGAAGCCGTGACCATGGCTGCGTCACAGTCGGCAGTGACGTCCCTGTGCCAGTCACAGCAGAGCCGGCTTGTTTTAAAATAATCTTTTTCTTTTTTTTTTTCCTGCGTAAAAATGGCCTGATTTTCTCATTTTTGGGAGTAGCTGCTAGGGAGGGGAGCACCCTTCTGCTTTTAATTTCTTCCTGGAGGATTTGTCAGAGCTTGCAACAGTCCCGCCTGTGCCGTGCGCCCCTGATTTCAGGTGTTGTGCCCTGGGGCTGGTGGCTGCAGGCATCCGGGCTGTTCTGAATCTGCCCCCAGCCTCTGGGGCATTACACGGGATTTTGCTAGCGGCCCGACAGACGGGGCTTGGGGGATGCAGCGGGAGCCTGTGCCGGAGCCGAGCCCTGCSCGGCGAGCACTGCTCCTGCCTGCCTCTCTGCAGTCTGGCATGTCTGTCGGGGGCGAGTGCCTGCGCGCAGGGCGAGGCAGCGCGGGGGCGGCCAGGCATGCGGGGAGCTGCCCCAGCGCGGCCGCCAGCCGGCATGGGGCCAACACGGCGGTGCCGGCGCCCGGCCGTGGATGCCGTTCCYGCTGAGGTCATGGGCAGAGCAGCCGGCAGCGGGGCTGTGGCGGGCGCCGGCGACCYGCAGCTCCCTGTGACCGGTGGTTCAATGCCTGGCGCCTTTAGGTGGCATCCAGTAAGTGTCACCCCAGGTTGTCCCAGGACYCCCGGGTGGCACCACCGGGGCCAAGCCAGCAGCACTCACTCCGGTGCTTTGTTGCTTTGTTCCTCAACGCTGCAGCTGGGTCCGGTGACTGCTTTCTGCCTTCTCCCCTGTCACCAGGGTCCTTGGCCATGCCGGCGGCACGGCGGTCGCCAGCAAGCGGCACTGTTACCCTGCTGCCTGCCTGGGCACCCGCCGGGCATCCCCGACTGAGCTCGCAAGTTTTGCCTTTTATCTGACCACAGTACTTGGAAAAAGTGGGCGACCTTCTGGGAAGGCAGCCCTTTCCTCAGACCTGCCCGAACACGGGTATTAATAGCTGCTGTTCTTTTTTTCTTTTCCCTGTTAAATGCTGTTAAGGCTTGAACGCACTCAGGATGTGGTTAGATAACGGGAGGCATGGGCAGTTTCAGCTGTATGTGACACTTTCTCTCCCCTGCTGTTTGTTTCTTCCAAAGTCAAGGTCGTTTTATTGCTCTTTGCTCCGCAAGACCTAGAAGTATTAGACCTTGTACCCATTTTAGGCCGGGGTTATCAGGCTCTCGTTACATGCTTGGTCTGTTACGGAGCAGTCAGGAAAAGTATTGCTAAAGCAAACGCAGCCCGGGGTCAGGGTTTTTTCATTTGAGGTTTATCTGCGGCAGGAAGAGAGCGCTTGGATTAATCATGTAACAAAATCGAATAAATATTTAGTCCCTCTGTGGACACACTTAGTCACTTCCAGTGGGAACTAAGATAAATTCACCTACAGCGTCTGAGTAAGAGCATTTCTGCAGCTGAACTCACCAGCTCTGGCTTTGAAGTTGGACCTGGTCTGGGTGGCTTGTCCTGTGTGTCCCTGTGTACGGGTGTCACCAGTGCCACCAGTGGGTGATCCCTTGGGGTGCCCAGAGCTGGGCAGGACGGCAGAGCTGGCTGCCTCCTGTCCCATGGCAGCGTCGGGAGCAAGGGATGGGCAGAACAGCTGTTAAATTGAAAACAGTGAATAATGAGGACATCGTCACACGTGTGTGCTGCAGGTCCTCACGTTTGTCCCTCCTGCGCATGCTGAGCAGTTCTGCTGGTGTGCCAATGGGTGGGCTCTGCACCCATTGGATGGATTATTTTTTAAATTTTCTTTTTCTCCTTTCTTTAAAGAAATCAACCCCATTCCCTTCATAGTTTTTAAGGCAAAGTATTATTTTTCAGCTGTTTGATGTCTGAGCAATATTATTTATGGTCAAAATTTAACCTCTGCCTCAAGGCTGAGGAGGTGGCACATAGGGTGGGTGTGTGCCGTGCCATATACGATGTGTAGGGTGGGTGTGTGCCGTGCCATACGCGGTGCATAGGGTGGGTTTGTGCCGTGCTGCAGCTCCTGCCCTGCCGGGTGCTGCCCCTCGAGCCCCAGCCGTGCCGCTGGGCGTGCTGCCTGCGGCGCTGGGCTGGCAGGAGCTGGCAGCGCGAGGCAGGGCTGGTTTTAAGTGTGTTTTAACTGTTCTCGGTCCCACCCAGAGCCTCATACGTGGTCTCAGTGCGAGTCTCCATGGTTGGTGCTCCAGGGAGGCTTGACCCCGCATGAGAGTGTTGCGGGACGGGGCTTTTCAGTGGTGGAGCCCCCCCAGCTCCCACCCAAGGGCTGCTCCCCACTCTCACTGGTGTCCGTGGTGGGCACCCTCCTTCCAGCTGTGGTGACAAAATCAGCTGTGTTTACACGGGCCAAAACTTCTACAGGTGGCCTTTAACTCGCCCCCCGGGGACCCTTTTGGCTGGATTGCCACAAGCCCCGCTGGAGCCCTCGGGAGACGGGGAACCACGAGAGCCTGAAAAACGGGGCGTAACGCTGCGGGTTGGACATCAGAAACGGCAGCAGTCCCTGGGCAGTGAATTTCTTTAGCTGGGAACCAATGGACTTGATACTTGACTTTTGCTTTTTAATAGTATTTTCAGCACAATACATGGAATGTAAGGGAAGGAAATTCCCATAGCGCTGGATCTCGTGTTGCAGCATCAGGAAGCTGTTCATGCCAAGCTGGCATGGCTCAAAAAGAGTTGAAAGAAATCAAATAATTCAGCATCTGTGCAAACTTTAGCTGGGGCTGAACAATGGAAATACTCCTGTGCAGCAGGATTATTTTTTTACAAGCGATTGTTTTTGACACCACTCTTGTCTGGAAGTCTGATTTGCGGAGGAATTCATATGATAAGTTTAAATCCAGTCCTGTTCTGGAAAGCTCTTAAGCATAGACTTAAAATAGGCACATACTTAAATCCTATTAAAGTGTTCATTAAAATGAACAATTAGTACATCCTTGGGTGCTTTTCTTGAACAGGGTGCTTATAAGAATTGTACCTTCAATATGCTATTACAGAAGCATGCAATACAGAAGAAAACTGTTCTAATGATCTGGGCACACTTCTCAGAAAAGTCTGCAAGTGTTAGGGGGAAATGCCCTATTTGTTTTGGATTACTTAATAATGCAGACTCTGGTGCTTTTAAAAAAAAAAAAAAAATTAAAAAATATATTTCTGTAGCCATGGTTTACCTAGGGGAATACATGGTATTTTTTATGGTGAATGTTATTTTTCTTTAAGGTTATGAATAGGTTATTTATATTTTTGTAAATTCTGTGTCATTACCATTGTAATTCTGAAGTAGAGTTGTTCCTGTTGTTTTTTGGGGTGATGTCTGTATTCAAATAAAGCAGTAGCTGAGGCTCCTGCCCTTTTTGTTAAACAAGGGGTGCGTGCGTGCCCCACATTCCGCCCAGACCTGGTGCTCTCGAATGCTGTGTGTTTGTCGTTAAATAAATTTCAGGGTCGGAGGCGGTGATGCTCGGCGAGTTTTGATTCCTCTCCCCTCCTGCCCGCGGGTCGGTCTGTTGGGCAGGAGCATACAGACGAGCGTGACTGCCCGCCCGTGGCTGCGGGGCAGACCCAGCCCTCGGGGCATCCGTGCGGCCGGGGACGTGGCCGCGGGTGCTGACGGCAGCAGTCCTGCCGAGGGGTACGTCTGGCAGGGGCAGGCGGCACTTTTCAAAGGAGACGCTGTTGCAGCCAAGTCCATCATCCTCGTGACGCTGGTGTGGGAATGGGGCAGGAACAGCTTAAATGGGCGCCGCTGGAGAGGAGCAGCCTTCCCCATGAGGTGCCTGCCCCGGCTGGGGGGCATCAGCCGCTGTTTGTTGTGCAGGTTTAATTTTCCCCAGAAGGGTCAAATCCCAGGCGGGGTTCATCACGTGGCCTGGGGACGGGGAGGTGGCAGAGACCCCATAAACAATGCCCAAGGAGCTCCCATTCCTGAAGCTTCGCTGAGGAACAGTTGTTCTTTAAGCTGAGTAATTATGGTGCTCGTTAAGTCTGTTCATGCCCTTACACTTGGTCTGTTCTTTAAAATAATTATTAGAATGAAGCATATGATTTTCTTTTCTAATTAAAGCTATTATACTTGTCCAAACTCTCACAGGGTTTATAGGTGCTGGTATTGCTATAGCTCATTCCTGTTGTGAAGAATACCCACACGTGCTGCGGCTGCGTGCAGTCCTGCAGCGCTAACTGTGCCTYTGCCGTTAAAGCAATACAATAGGTAGGGAGAGAGAAGCCTCTGACATTGGGGCCCAGAAGAACCAGTCATTCATCACTGAATGCAAAACCATAGTATCAGTAGAGGTATTCAGCATGCATGGTTTCCAAAGAAGCCTTTTCCATGGAGTTCCTTGGGTGCATGGAGTGTCTGTTCTCACAGATGCTTGAAATAATACACCCCCAAGTTAACAGTGAAATGAATTTGCTGCTGCACTGAGAACAACCAGCCTTACTGAAGGTCTGCAAGGAGTCGGTGATCCTCATGTCAGGAGCCTGCACCGAGCCCCGAGTAAAACAGGAGGTGGATGGTGCAGGCAGGCACACAGCAGGCTCGGGAGGAGCCCAGCCCTCCCACCAGCGAGGCAGGTCTTGCGACCTGGGCTGAGAGCCCAGCCCATGCCGAGCAGTTTGCCCGAGGCTGCTGGCTAGCTGCAGGAAGGCTGTGCTTGGAGGAGAGCGCTGGAGGTCTGTCTGTTGGGAGAGCAGCCTCTTGCATGCTGTTGGGGTGGGAATTCCGAGTATGCCTTGCCTTACCTTCGAGTGACTCCTGGGTTTGGGGCTGTAACCATCCAGGACTTTTCATTCTCAGGTGTCTGAGGACTGGACACGCTGCAGTAGGTAAGGTGTGGGTGGGTTTGGCCCTACCTCAAGGGTCTGCTCTTCTGGAGGAGTCCCTGGGGTGACCACTCCCATGCAAAGCAGATGCTTACACCCAAACGAGGGGCTCCCTGTGAACAAGAGGTTTACACCCACTCTGCTTCTTGCCTCAGAGCATTTGTGTTGTCTGGTCCCGCCTCATTTTTGGCTGATGCACAAGGAACGATGATAAACCATGTTCCCCTCAAAGTACCTAGGATTCTTGTTCTCAGCACTGTGATAAAAGTAGACATCTGTGGACCAGAGCTGGCAGGAGGAACATACTCCATGCAAGGAGAGAAGTGTGGGGTTGAAAACCAGCTCCTATGTGGTCAGAACAAGGCTGACTCCTACCTCTCCAGTTCCTGGTGCCTCATCAGCCACAATTTGCAATGAGGCTGGCAGTATATCAAGATGCTGGGGTACACATGGTCCTCACCTCAACTGCCTCCGAGAGGAACATCTCCAGCTGGGATGCAAAACTGATACAAAGCCATTCAAAGCACATGGGCCGACTGCTTGACGAGCCTCCAGTTCCAGAAGAGGACRCCAGTAAATGCCATTTGGCCCACAYGAGGCGTGTGCACTGGGCATTCTCCTGAGCTGGTTTCTGGAGCAGGAATGCAGACGTGTACCCTGCCTTTCACAGCAGCCACAGCTTGCAGCCAGTGATCCTGCCAAGCCAAATATTCCTGACTGGTGGGGTTTTGCTTTAAAGAACTTGGCTGAAACGTGTGGGCTGTTGAGATACATCACTTGCATCCCCTGATGAAGTAACTGCAGAGGTGGAGACCCTTGTGTAGACAGGTAAACCCTGAGCAGACTTTATTTAAGACTTGCTGAGGTGCTGTTGCAAGTCAAGTGGGGTCTTTGCATCTTCTCACGAGGGGCTTCCATCTGAGGGCACATCCTTCTGCCCAGTCAGCACTGAGTCGCAAAGGGGAGCTGGTGGAGAGGTCTGGCCAGGCTGAAGGAGATGTTACCGCTAATGAAATGCCCCGGGTGGGATCCTGCTTGGCAGCCTACGGCAAGAGCCAGGCTAATTAACGAGGCCTATGAACAGTTAAGTGAGATGAGCTTTCTAAGGTTTCCCTTGTGTGCAGATTCTCGATGCACAGAGCAAGTGCTTTTACATTTAAGATCTTTTTCCTGAAACCCTGTGTTTGCTTGTCCATCTCTGGTTTGAGATGATCTGGACTAAAAATGTTGCATGAAAATACGGACCAAAAAACTGTATTTACAGGGAGGAGAGGGCAGGAAAAGGGATTGCATGACCAGAGAAAGGCTGCTCTTTTCTCTGTAGAAAAGGGGTCAGAAGAGGGAAGCATGTGCTCCTCAGGGGAGTTTGGCTGAACTTCAAAGCTGGGGTGGAGCGAGCAAATAGCAGAAATGATGAAGAGTGCTCAGTAACACCTTGGCACATGCAGCCTTCCTGCTTTTGTACTTCATTTTCTTGCCTATCCTATAGAAAGCCATGATGTTTAAACACAGACCAACAGAAGAAAAGTGAGCCACCACAAATAAGAGAGGCAGAAAACCCACCGGCAGCAAGCAGAGGCGAGCCCTGTGCAGCTTGGCTCTGCAGAGGTTTAACCTGGCACAGCTGCTTCATTAGCACACAGAGATGCCTGATTGCATTCAATTATGTCACAGAAGAATCTTTCACAAACATTCAGAGCGCATTTCAGGTGGGTAGAAAACTGTCTGACCAAATTCTAAGTCTAAGGTAACTTAAGCCAAGTCATTAACATCTACTTACCCAGCATGAATAGTTTGGCAGAATTTAGGTAGGCAGCTGGGCACCAAACCACACCTGGACTTGGAGGCTCACCAGTAAGGAAACTACGTTCCTCCAAAAGTTTCCTTCAAACACCTGTGACAGGCTGTCCTCGGACCCAAGGGCAGGACAGCCATGGAGAAGAGGAAGGAGGGGAGGAACATGCTGCTGGCCCTCTCCATGCTGGCACCTGCTGCAGGTCCCTGCTCTCAGCCCGGTGCCCCAGCATGCGAGGTTGTCCCCAGCCGCGCAGACCCCGGTGGCAGCAGAGGCAGGGCTGTGCCCTGAGCATCCCCCACATCCCCGAGCCCAGTGGTGGTGACGAGCTGCTGCAGCAGCTTTGAGGTGAGGGGAGGCTGGTGGAAGTGGCCATGCAGCGGCCGCCCGCAGCAGAGGGTCCGGCCCCGCTCTCCAGCCTCCCTGTGCGCATCCATCGCGAGCAGGAAAGAGCAGAGACCCCAGGGGAGTGATGGCAGGGAGAGAAGGGGATTCACGAGGGTAAACTCAAGGAGAAAGCCAGTAATTAAATTTCAGCTCATTTTCATGTCAGGAGGGACAGGCCTGGGTGATGCTCAGCTCCCTTGTGCTCTGCTGCTGCTCCTCACGTGGGAATTACTCACCCCCATAGGCATCGGTCGCACTCAGTGCCGTAATAAACCACCTCTCCCGCTGGGCTCACCTTGCTCAGACGTCCACCTCTGTGCTCTCCTTGACAGAGTAATTGTGGCACTGAACCTTTTAAATCTGCTCTGCACCAATTTCGGTGCTCCTGTCTCCTCTGCGTAGGGGGCTAGAGGACAGTTAGTGAAATTTCAGTTGCTAAAAATGAAGACTTAAATCAATTAGAGAGAACTGAATTTCCAGTCCCAAGTTTCTTTCCTTCTCCACTTTCCTCTCCTTCCCCACAGATGATTTTTTTATTGTTTGTTCTCTGATTTTCCCATTTTGTATTTTCCACAGGCTTTCCCCTGCGTGCATGGTTCTCATATAACTGCTTCTCTGCAGGACACAAGGGCAATTACACGTGAATGAAAACACACATTTTACAGCACATTATTGAATGTGTTTGCCAGGAGACAGAAATTTATTTTTCTTCTACCTTCCAAACTCACCTGTCACACCTGTGGGCTGACTCTCAGGGACTCTCCAGCTGCAGTCTTCAAAAAGCAGCTAAAAAGCTTCGCAGTGCGTGTGTTTGGGATGCCAGCGTCTCCGGCTGCTTTGCATCACCCGCGCAGTAAGTGCAAATATCACCCCGTGGCTTTGCTGGGCAGACGAAACCGCACCCAGGCCCGGGGACTGTCTCTGCCATCAGATTCCCTCCAAATTTGAAGAAGCAGACCCCCCCGGCCCCCGCTGCCCCGGCTGTGCAGGCGGAGGGCTGGGGAACTGGGCACAGTGTTCAGAGGATTAGGGGGTCGTTAATGAGAGTAAACCCTCTCAAGCAGAACCAAACTGGGAGCAACAACAACCACCAACACAAAAAAAAAAAAAAAAAAAAAAAAAAAAAAAAAAAGATTAAAAATGGGAGCCTGATTCCTTTTATTGGCAGCAAAAGTTCATTTTTAAGGAAAAACATTGCAGCTCCAATCATAAAGCCTTGCTGATGAAAAACAAACACTCTTTGTCTTCAGGGACAGCGTGATGCCAATAATTATTACTATCTGTCAAAAGTACATTATTATCCCAGTGAAATTCCTGTATTCCTTCCCTGAGTCCTGGTGGTAAATGAGGTTTTTTGAGACTGGCCAGCCTATTTCTGTGTGACAATTATTATATTAACGGGAGCCAATAGACTGGATAATGGGCTGATTTTGGATTCGAATGCAGCTGCATTGGGGAACAGAGTTTTAGCAAAAGAATAAAGTGTTTTGGCAACCCATTCAATACCTCCTCAAACTCCCCCCCACATCCTCCTCTGAGCTGGCTTTAAGGAATTATTGGATTACAATTAAATACCCCAATCAAATACAATAACAATAGGGCCAATTTTCATAATTTCTTACCTCCTACCGTTAATTTAAAACAAGTAGGAGCGGCGAGCACACGATGCCTCAGGGTGTTCGCCCCAGCCACCTCCAAAGGCCGGACGGGTCAGACACGACCCCGAGCCGGGGGCTCAGACCTGCGCCGGCCCCGATGCCGCTCGGCGGGTGCCGTGGGACCCGGGCACGCGGCGAGGACCGCTCCGTCAGCAGAGCTCCGCCGGGAGCAGGGCGGGTTGTGGGCTGCTCCCCTGTCCTCGCTGAGCTCTCACCCTGCTCGTGTCCGAGAGGGCCCTCCCAAAGCATGCACCCCCTCGCCCCGGGCGCCGACGGAGACCTGCTCCTGTCCTGTGGCACGTGTGCCACAGAAAGGTGTTTGAAATGGCATCCTAGCATCCACAGCATGTGTATGTACACGCACACACATGCTTATGCATAAATATAAGTATAAATGAAATGTAACGGAGGAAAGGCTCATAGCCTCCACTTTGTGTCGGGAGGAGCAGCAGAGAATATATTAGCCATGCTTAAAATAGCAAATAGGAAAATACTGCAGTTCCTCCCACCTTTACCCTCAGTCTCTCCTTCCTTTGAAACGACCGTGAAAACGCAAAGGCAAAACAAAAAATCTGACAACTTGGCTTCAGAAAAAATAGGTAAATCGATTCAGGCTTGGCCACCGAGGCTGTTACCAGTCTGGCAGAAGCCAAGACCAGCTCAGGGGCCAGCAGTGACTGCCTGGCCGAGCCGGGCAGGGAGGAGAGGCCGAGGGAGGTGGGATGCGGGAGAGGCAAACCGGGCTGGAAAGCTTGAGTTGCTGGTGGGCTACAAGGGGAGAAAGCAGGAGGGGTCTCCGGGAGAGCGGTGAGCGCTGGAGGGTCACGCTGCCACTCGGCCGTTACACGCCGTCGCTCCAGACGGAGCTGGAGCTGGGGGCCAGGAGCACTACTGTCCAGCAAAGAGCTCTGGTTTTCACCGCTATTAACTTTGCCTCGCGTAAGTAAGTTCCGTGGATTTTTACCATACTCTGTCTGCCTCAGACTAATCATATTTTTATTGGAAAACTCCAGATGAAAGAATTAAGCTTTTCCCAGGAATGAGGTTAGTGGAAAACCTGTTTCATACACACATACACATACAAGATCTCATTAATCATATCTGGCTGACATCTAGCTGAAAATGGCAGTACCCGTAGCATAATGCATAGGCACAAGAACGCCAATTTTCATGGAAAGCTTTAATTTCCTACTTTTTTACTGTTTGATTCTCCAACTCTCATGTTCTTTACAGCCACATTTTAGAACGTTTTGGAGTAGAATATTTTGGTAAAACCCAGCCTAACTTCCTCAGACACTTCACTTTCGCTTGCAGGCCAAGGCAGACGCAGGCTCCGGGTTGATTCCCCGGAGGTACCAGCAGCCCGTGCCAATAAGCACACAACCTGCAGCAACGTTTGCAGGCGTTCCCCCTTCCCGCTCCGTTTTTGCTGGTACGAGACACTGTGTCCACACCCCCCCCCCTCCCATGGAGAGGAGCGCCGAGAAGATCTCAGCATCTTTTACAAGCAGGAACTAGACTGCCACTAAATGGTGCAACCATTTTAGTTTCCAGGGACTTGGTGCCAAACGTGGAATCGCCATGCGGGAGCCAGCAAAGAGACGATGAACAAAGCACTGTCAGCGCTACCTTTGCCTCTGGCGAAACCAGCCAGGCTCCTCAGCTGCCTGCGCGGATGAACGGGTCTCTGTTCAGGTCCAGCTGCATGCACAATGCACTCCTGTGAATGATACCTTATCATAAAGCATCCCTTCCCTCTGCCTTTCCTCCTCTTATTTCCCTGGCTTTGTCCACAGCCTGTGTTTTATTTCCTATTCTATTAATTTGCTGCTATGCCAATTTTCTGAGATAATGAAAATACAATCAGTGTTCTTCACTTACCAAACATTATGGCTAGCCATGATAAGTGCTCAAAGGAGCAAACAGATAAAAGGTTGTAAAACAGAACTCCTAAAGTTTCTAAGAGAGCTTTAGTTTTTCCAAGAATATGGACAATAAAATCATGGAATCATATAGTTACATGATATTTGGGCTTTCTGTGCTATTTTAAGCTTCTATAACAAGGGATATTAGCCAAGCTGATGTTGCCAGTGTCCTCCCCTTTCTTTTTTTTTACTGCCCCTTTTTATACCAGTCTGCAAGCCATCAGCTGTGCCACAGGCCAGACTCTTCCTGCGCACACCTGCGACCCGGGGCCTCTCCCAAAGGCATGCCCTGGGCACAGGGCTCCCCTGGGGCCAGCTGTGCCACAGCTGGCTGGGCCAGGGTGTGGGCACTGGGAGCGGGGCGGTAGCGCTGATGGGCGAAATCATCCACAGGGAAAGGGAGAGAATCTTCCTTTAAAGCCTGTTCTAGAGCTGAAGTGTCCGTCCTCTTCTTGATCAAGCTCTTCTGTCATTCTCAGATAAGACCTAGAGGATGCAGTGATAAATAACCTTTCATGTGGCAAGAACACGTGAGTCAGCTGGATTTTATAATGTTTGAGCTTGGAGGAAAAGAAGAGCACAAAACATAGCCAGTCCTTTTTCCTGCGGTCACCAGCCTCCCTTTACTGTCCCTTGCAGGCTTTAGCAACCCCACTGCTTTAAAACGCAAGGATCACTTTGCAGGGTTGCACGGAGGACTAAAATGTATGCCTTGGCTGCTAATTCCCTGGCCAAAACCCCAGGAACCCACTGTTTCTGCCTGCCCCCTGTGAAATCGAGTTCACAGCAGAAGACTGACTGCTGGGCAGGTGGGGGGCTCAGGCTGGGCACAGGGCTCTGACCGCCTGTCAGCACCCAGAGGGGTTGAGGGATGCTCAGCCAGGGTGCGTGGACAGAGCTGAGGGAACGAGCATAGGAATTGCCGCTGGAAGGTCTTGCACACCCGAGCTGGGTTTGTCACTAACCCTCAGAGTGCTCTTTTTCCTCTTTTTTTTTTTTTCTGTCCCTCCATTTCTCCATCCGCACTGTGAATCACATCATAAATGAAATAAAAATCTGCCCTTAAATTAGAATTGGTGCCCCCAGAGCTAACCAGAAATGCAGGGCACTAAACTTCGTATTTGCAATGTACAGTTTAAAGGTACAATCCTCCAGCTTCTCACCAGAAGTATTTCACAAGGGCACTAGTGAGTCATTAAAAGTTGCTCATCCTGGCGACTGCTGGAAGGAGGAACACGATGGTGCCTGCGGCATTTGAATGCTGGGGATCAAACAAGCTCAAGGTTCATTTTCAACCTGTTTCCATTTATAGCTGAGATGACTGAATATATTGCTGAATGTTCATGGTCTTTATTAGCTATGTTAATCACTACAGTTCACCCAGAGGATGAATATATTTCTACATTATGCCCTGCAATCTGTGAAGGACAACAGAATACTTCTATTCCACTAAATAGAAGGGAAGGTAATGCAATTTAATACAATTCTTTTAAATAGAACACAGGGCATCCTTATGTTCAAGTCAGCTTTAGGTTTCTTAAAATTAACCTTCAAATTTAATAAAGTGAAAAAAATCTATAGCCTGCAACAGAAATGTGAACATAAAGAGGGGATACTGCATTAAGGTATTTACTTGGAGCTGTAGCTATTGCTATCTCCATGCAGGGAACTGTCGGCATTATTCACTGTTCGTAAGCAAGAGCCACTGGTGCATTTAATTCAAGAACAGGGTAGAAAATGAAGATAGTCTGTTAAATAACTGACCTGTAAAGACAGATTCAGGAAAGACACTGTACTAGGAAGGGTGTCGTGGTTTAACCCCAGCCAGCACCTAAACACCACGCAGCCGCTCGCTCACCCCCCCTGCGGTGGGATGGGGGAGAGAATCGGGAGGGCACGAGTAGGAAAACTCGCGGGTTGAGACAAAAACAGCTTAATAATTGAAATAAAACAAACTAAAACAGTAATAATAACAGTGATAACAACAACAACAGAATATACAAAGCAGGCGATGCACAATGCAACTGCTCACCACCTGCCGAACCGACGTGTTGCCCGATACGCGAGAGCCCCTCCCGTCACATGGTATGGAATACCCCATTGGTCAGCCGCCCCGGCTATGCTCCCCCCCCAGCTTCCCCTACACCTGGCAGGGCATGGGAGGTGAAAAGTGCCCGGTGCAAGCACCACCCAGCACCACCCACAACATCAATGGGCCATCAGCGCTCCTGTTATACCAAACCCAAAACACAGCACACCCTCCCCAGCTACTGGGAAGAAAGTTAACTCTGTCCCAGCCGGAACCAGGACAAGGGAATCCTAGAAATACCCTAATGGTAAAAACTAAAACTTGATTCCTTTCCAGTCTTTAGGAGGGACTTGGTTTATTAACCTTCATGTGAAAGGTCCGAGCAATATATCACAGTTCAGAAGGAAACAAAAACTTCCAAAATAGCCCAGGGTCATCCAGTCTATTGCAACTCCTCATTAACTGAACTTTGTGGTAAATCCATCATGGAAGTTTTGGGTGATCCAGGAACTCCTTATAATTCTGAATTCTGCCCTGTTTGACATGTCACCAGTAAAAGATCAAAATGAGCAGTGGAAGGAGAAAGAAGCTGCAGAAGGTTTAGGCCGTTGATTAATCGATCACTTAATTCCTGTTTGAAATTGCCTGAGGCAAGATGTGGCAGCAAGCAAACATCATCTCCGTCTCAAAAAAAGGAACAAAATCTGTTGCTCTAAAATTTGCCTGCTGTCGTTTTTATTATGTATCATAAACTATCTCCTAACAACCCCCGAAGTCTGGCCACCTTGGAATCATGCTGATTACGGTACTGAAGTTGGCCACAAGTGTGGATTTGAAATAGCAATGACTTCTGCAGATCTGGCTGAGGAATATGCTGCAGTTCTGGTAGAATGGCATGAAACTGTCAAAAATGATGTTTTGAAAATCACTGTCGCTACTTTCAGCTACAAAAAAACACCAACTGAAGATCCTTGCAGAGGGGAAATCCCTGCGGCAAGAGACCACCGAGGTTTGACAACCTGCCAGGACACAGTATGGATTAGATACTTATGTATACAGTGAAAGCATATGGGTATGTTTGATAGAGATGACACTTGGAGAGGATATAAACCTTTATGCTCTGAAGCAGCACTAATTGCAAGGCAATAAGCAGAAAGTCCATTAATGGGGACACTCCCTATAATTGTCCCTTATGGTGTCCCATAAAGCAGTTGGTTTTGTCTCCAGCAGACAAAATGGGATGGTCCATCAATCTGATTTTATAAAGCAATTCGTCTGTTCTTATCTGCCAAGGAGATTTTTATGAGGCCTGTCATGGAAAAGTCTCTTCAAGTGACAGACTATTGTGTTGTAAAATCAGACACATGGTTTCTGCAGGACTCAAGCCTCTTGGTTTTTTGTTTTTTTCATTACTTTTTTTTTTCCTCTCACCTCTGATAAGTGACAGCTGCTCTTCATTGACAGCTCATCGCAGAGGGCAGGGTCCTCACGTGATTTAGTGTTGCTGAACAAGGCATTATCAGCCAGTATTGGCTCATGGGAGAATAAAACTTCATTACAAGGGCCAAATGCATTAATTCAACCCTTATTACCAGGGCAAAGGAAAAAGTACTGGGGGGGACAGGGCAAGAAGTGCTTTTGCTTTGCAGTCTGGGGAGACTTCCAGTAACCCCCTAAGGAGGGGGTTGCTTCAGTGCAGCACACCAGGCACAGACGCTTGCAGACTTCCCTGCTCCGGCCGTGTCAGCTTGCTTCCCTCCTAACYGCTGTTACCTGCCCTCTCTGCACAATTTGGAGCATCGCTCAGGCGCTCACCTGAGCTGCAGCAGTGTTCGGCAATCTGCTCCTGCCTCGTACCATCAGCCAGTGACCCCAAAGGACTTTAGTCCTATTCCAACGTAGGCACCTGAAACGCAGCACTGCCAACACCTCTTGGCAATGAGATTGCCCCTGACGTACCTGCTTGGCACAGAAGGCTCATCGGGATGAGCTGGGTGGTGCGGTCATCGTTGGAAAGGTGTGTGCACTGGGAGTGCTTGGACATCAAGCTCGGGGGAGCAGTTTAGGAATATGTGCTAGAATTAGGGTAGGGATTACTGCTGAGCACTGGTGGGACAGGGCAGCTTTGTGAAAAGCCTTGAATCTTTAATCTGAGAGCTGACTGCAGCACTGTGCTTGGCGTGATAAACCTGCCCTTACCCTGTCAGTATTCCTGCTTGGGCTTCATCCAAAGTCTGGGGAGATCAGAAGCATTTTTCTCCCTACCGCAGCGCAGGAGGCGATAGCTCGGGGGAAGCAGGCATGTTTGCTCCTCAGTCGGTGAGAGGGTAGAGCCATCTGCCCTGACTTGAGGGAGAGACTCTCTTTTGCTGCCCGTGGCAGGGGGTGTCTGCTCATTACCTTCCAAGTGTTAATTCTGGGTGTGCCCTTTGCATCCGAGCCTCCTGGGCGAGGTTCGGGGGTTTTCCTCCCTCTTCTTCCCCTGGTCTGGGAGTGACCCCATCTGCTGAGTTACATCTCGGCGCAAGAGGACGGTCTCTGATGCTGACCCAGCTATATCCCCACTTCCCAGGGCTTGATCTGGATTTAACTGAGGACACTTCCATTTATTCCTTCAGCACGCTTTGGACAGCCCCTCAGTACTGTTTTCCACTTGAAGAGCTAACTGATGATAATTGCATTCTGTTTCTCCTTCCTGAGCTAATTTTCTGACTCATTGTGGGTTTTTTTTTCTGCTTGCTTTTTGTTAATCTAGTTGGCATTTTGTGGTTTCTTTGTTCATTATGTGATGGGGCTATATAAGGGGATTTGTCTCTGGAATTCAGGTATCCCCTGCACTGTGTTCTCTGTTATCGTCTTCATCAGCAACTACGCCGAAGGCAGTTAGATGCATTTGGCATGAGCTAACGTTAATAAATCTGGGTTGTTAATCACTCAGACATGTCTCTGTTGAATCTTTGCATACTGATTTGTGTGTGCTCAAATAGTTTCTCTGGAGTAGACTTCTGGTAACTCAGTGTTTTAATATTCTGCCCTCCAAATTCACCCTCGGGGTCTTGCCTCCTGGGGCTTTGCCTGCCAGGGACAGGTTCAAGTCATCTGCCTGCCGAGGACAGCAGCACTCAGCTGCCAAAGGCGCAGGGTGACGGCTCGGTCTGCAGCACATGAGCAGGACGAGGGCTCTCCGGATGGCACGGGCTTCCCGGGGCACTCTTCTCCCACCCCACGCTCCCGTCCAGCCCTCCGGCCTCGGGGCTGCCACACCATTGGGCTGCAGGGAGCAAACCGCGCTGCTTCGGCTGCCACATGCCACTGCCTGCTGCCCCAGGCAGGGCAGGTCTCTGGGCACAAAAGCCGCAGCAGCCCGCTAGCACAGCCCTGCTGGGAACGGGGAGGAAAACACCCAGCAGGAAGCGGTGGTCCCGTTTTTGGAAGCTCTCCCTTGGTCATACTGATCTTGGACACCGGGCTGCCTCCGACATCACTCAGGAAGCCATTCCCACAGGCGAGCGGCATGTCTGAAGACAAATTAATGAATGTTTAAGCATCTATTTACCTGCTGAGTTGGCTCAGACCTTGATCTGTTTCAGCAAAAGCAGAATTTCTTAGATTCTCTTTTCCAGACCTGGGCTAGGTAAGCCCTCTGATTGCTGCAGCAAGCCTTGCGCCTGCAGTTCAGCAGAGATGCAATCTCTTCCACCTCAGTCACTGTGCCTTGCCTAAATCAAACAACGTCGCTCAGTTTATCTTTTTTTTATGTTGTGCATCCTATCGTTTGCCTGAATGCTGCTGAGAGAGTGCTGCTGTGTCAGTCAGGGCATCCTCAAGTGATACAAGAACCTCGAGGCAATGGGCAAAGCGTGCGAGGCTTTGAATCTCATTCAGGCATTGATAATTACCAGTCTAGATAGCTAAGCCATTACGAAGATGCAATACAGTCAGCTCTTACATCATGCCCATTTAGGGGAGAAAAATTCAGCAATGAAGAGATGCTACGATTGACAGATCCAAGGAAAACCAGCTAGGTTATTTTTCACAGCAAGAGATAGCTAACTACATGGATTAGCAGAAGATCAAGGGAGTATGAAGAGAGACCCACTTCTTTGGAATGAGGTCTTCGATGCCTCCAGAAAAAGATTATGAAGCCATTTAAAGAAAGAAAGGGAGAGGAAAAAAAACCCAACCTAAGAAATATTAAAGATGGACTCAACACAAGGTTAAGAGACTTCTACTTCACCCATAGCCACTAGACGTGGCAGGGGCTCCCAGAACAGCTCTCCTATCGAAGGGATGGTGGGCAGGTACGACTCCAGGGTTTGCTTGCTGCTTCCCAGAAATGTGGCTGTTTCTGAGGAAACCAGCAGCCAGTCTGTACCAGTATTCTTGGACAAACATCTCAAGCAACTACTGAAAATTTCTATCTATCTGTCTTGCATTGTAAAACTGCCCTGGGGGTGGGATTGCATCCCCGGCTTGGCTCATGCCCCACAATTTGCCAACAGCGTGGTAGATTTCATTTCAGAATCACAGCGAGAGCCATAGCTTAATATTTCTCATGGAAGAGATCAGTGTTAGTGTTGTTGCGATGGTTATTTCATAGAAGCCCAAGATATAATACGTACATTGAAAGAAAACATAGAAATATCTCTTTAGAAATTGTGCGAGTTTTGTGTGCACAGTGGCTCATACAGCAGCCTATGGAAAGGCCCACTGAGAACAGCGTGCCGTGCACGGGGCTGAGCACAGGGCTGTGCACGGGGCTGGAAGTCTGTGCCAGCGCTGCCGCTTGGGTGTTGGGTCACGCACAGCTCCCCGAGCTGCCACCAAGAGCTTTGGGGGGGCAGGATGCGATTTTCCACTTTCTGTTGTTTCTTTGTGAAATGTTTGCTTTGCGGGTGTTGGAAAGTTTTGTCCGGAGCAATAAAACATAGCAAATAAAGAATATGGTCGTCCAGGATGAAATTTTAGGTGAGTGTTTTTGTTAAACTCTGCATGGTTTTCGGGTGACACCAGTGGTGTTTTTCATGAGTTTCTATCTGAATCAGCTGAATAACTGTGAACAGCAAATAAGCCTATGAATCACAGCTTAACCAAGCTCTGCGTCTGCCTTATTAACTGATGGATGTTGCTATCACAGTTCACTTTTAGCACTACCGCTACGGCACTAGAGAGATGGGTACTCTTTTTTTTACTTATTACTTAGCATGAATCCTGTTACCTTCTGGCAAATTGTGAGTTTAAACCTTGTTTTCTGAAGGGGTCCTGCAAGGGCATATCGGAGAAGCTCAATAGCCCAGATCAAGTCCTCCGGATCCAGAGCAAGCACCAAGTGGGGGGTCTCGGTGCCATGGGGCTGTCCCCTCCTGCCCCCAGACCAGGTCCTGGGTGACTCATGCTTTACCCAGCCATTGGTGAACTCTCTTTTCTGCTGATTTTTCATCCCTGTTCTGGACTCTGAGGAGGGGGGAGGCTTTTTCCAGTTAGTCCTTTTAAAGTAGGACCTCCCAGGACTTTTTTCCTTCCTCTGCCCATACAACACAGCACCTCCCAGGCTTTTTGTGGCCATCTCCCGGTTTGCTCCGAGGCTGCCATCGCTCATGTTTCCACTCTCGAAGGAAACTTTGCAGTTGCTGGGAGAAGCCTGTCCACTGTACCTTATAACTGTGTCTCATTTACATCCTCAGCTCGTGCTAAAAACTTGTGCTACGGCAATCAAAGGATGAAGGATGCTGGTTTTTGCAATCTTTGGGAAAAAGTCTCTTAAGCTTCTGAAGATATTTGAGTGGAAATGGGCTGCTACATTTATGTAGTGGAAACTGAAGACTCCATACTGACATCCGCCTTTCCACAGGGAAGAAATAATACTTTAATAAAGTGGAATACATGGTAGTTTGAGGGCCTTTCACTAAAAGTTGATGAGGAGTGAGGAACAGTAAAAAGGCAAATGACAGCATCTCTTAATAATTAAATGCTCAATATTAGAGATGCTTTTAACATTTTGACAAACTCACGATGTTTTTCAACTGAAAACGGACCCTGCTCTACACAGAGAGAGGGCAGCGCCTGCACCCAGTGGCAGCCTGCCTTAAGTTCCCATATTCAAATAATTGTTAGTTTCCAGGTGAAGTGCCTGAGGATTCATGTGTTCATCCATTTCTGCTGCCGCTCATGATGCTCTGCTCTCTTCTCCTCGTGCGGATGTTGCCATGTACACCTGAGGTGCAGGGACGTGGCCGAGTGGGGTCAAGTGGCCTGGAAGTGAGGACCTCCCCTCCTTTCTCTCCTGTTCCTTCTCGCTGTGCAAATGGGGAAAAAAAATCAGTCCTTAGCTTCCCTTCTTTGGTCTGACTTATCCTCCCCCAGGAAGGTGCTGGGAGCACGTCCTCATCCCTGCCAGCGACCCGGGTCCCCCCTGCCTCCTCCCCAGGCAGAAGCTCAGTCCAGGCTATCGCCAGGGTAGACCAGGAGCATCCCTGACCCTGAGCAGCCATGGCTGCCTTTAAGCTACTGAAAACCACCACCTGGTTTTCACCAACTAGACAAACCCAGCGTCCTCAGCTGCTCCTCATAGGCCATTCCTTCCAGCCCTTCTACCAGCTTTTTTGCCCTCCTCTGGACGCGTTCAAGGACCTTCACATCCTTCTGAAATTGTGGGGCCCAGAACTGCACACAGCACACAAGGTGAGGCCACACCAATGCTGAATACTTTTTATCCAAAGCAGTTTGTTTGGGTTTTTTTGCTACAAGTAGTGTTTCCCTATGAATTTCAGGTCTGAGGACCAGAGAGTAACCACCCCGGCTAGTCCGTACCAGAGCCCCTCTGTCACCATCGCAGCACGTACTCRTCACCAGCACTGAGTTTTGAAGGATTACCCAGGAACTGTCAGGGCTCAAAACACACATAGCTTTATTCCTGCAAAAGACGTATGACTACTCAACCCAAAGTCTGGATGGAGAAGTAAGTAATAAATATTCTCCCATCTTTTGTCTGTCTTCTCCAAGTAAGAGACGTCCCTTGCTCAGGCTCAACCAGGGAAGCTGAGAGGAGAAGTCTGGCCTCTCTGGTCTTGGTGCAATTTTTAAGACGGATGGTATGATGGAGAAAGGGACATCACTGGCCAGGCCAGGAGGTCCTTCCAGTTCCTGCTCCCCAGTGCCCAGCCACTGCTCCACACTGCTTGCGAAATCAAGTAGCAATTCTGGTTTCTTTCTGCCTTTAATGTCTCTTTTCTCTTTTTCTTTTTTTTTCCTCTCTCTCATGTGCTAAATCTTTCCTTTGTTCTGTATCCTTTTTTTCATCTACCTCCCAAGCGTAGCTAAATTATACTGTATTTTTCCCAGGACTGTAAACAAAACCTTCCCTCTTCGTCAGAGTCAATTCTGTTGTTTAAATGAAACTCTTTTACAGCAATTAGTAATTATGCAGAATGATTCCATTCTTCAGTTAGTGAATGCTACAGCCCTGATGAAATATTTTGTGGCCTTTTGTTTAGTGCCAGTGTAGGTTTATTTCCTGAATTAATATATTTATAATAAAAACAGAAAGAAATTCTCAATGGACTAAATTTGTCCGCCTGCGTGCCGTCTGAGGCTGCTGCCGCTGATGCCCGGCGTGCATTCCCGCTCCCCTCTCGGCCGGGCTGGTTTCCAGCTGCTGGCTCTGCAGCTCCAGAAGCGGCAGAGGGATGGGGGGGACAGAGCCAGGGCAGAAGGGGCGAGGGGAGGAGGCGCAGCACCGTCTGAGGGGAAATTGCTGTTGACGACCCTTACCTCTGCTGGGAGGCTTTGGTATAAATTACCTGGTGAAACTCCGTATGGTTGGAGTCAACCTGGATGACCAAGTCCTTCCTTGAAACACGCGTCAGAACAGGTCCGTTTCTGTTGCTCTGCAAAGCCCCATGGTGTCGTGGCACGCGTTACGAGCACCGAGACAGGCCAGCGACTCAGGACAGCACGAGCAATGGTGGAAACCCGGGTCCCACTCCCTCTGCTAGTAATAAGATGGGAAACCCCGAAAGCAAATCACCCTGTCTGTGGACCTCCACATCCCCTGCACATATGCCCGCTCCTTGGACCAGCTGCAGCTGTGGGCTCGCAGGGAGGCTGCTCGAGAGGCTGTGCCCCCGCTGCACTGAGTAAAGGGGGTGCTACTGTGACACAAGTCAGAAGTGAGTAGCAAAACGCCAGAGCAGCAGCATCGATTCCTGAGGAGAAACGGGGAGATGCCCTTTGACATCCACCGAATCTAGCTAAATCACCTCAGCCCTTCGGCTCACAGGTCTGTGTTGGCCGTCTGGATGTTGACAGTAGAGCAAGTGGTCTGCGAGGCAGGACCCTTCCTGTACCGGGCCTGCTCCATCCACGCCTCGCGGCAGGACGTGACTATGGGTGGCAGCACGTTGTCCTGAGTCTGAGGCACCTTCTGGCACATGCAGAGCAGGGACTTGAGCTCCGAGCGGAAGCTCTCGTTCAGCCAGCAGTAGATGAAAGGGTTGTAGCAGGTGCTGCTCATGGCGAACCAGTGCAGGGCGAAATAGAGGGAGTTCTTTGTCTTGATGCCTAGACTGGAGATGAGCACCACGTAGCAGTTGAGAGGGAACCAGCAGACAGCAAAGACCACCACCACCAGCATCAGCATCTTGATGCTCTTCTTCTTGTTCTTGTGGTGGGTGATATACTGCTGCGTGGTGATGTCTCCAATGGCATTGCGGAGCCACAGCTTCTTGGCCAGGCGCGTGTAGGTGACAGTGATGATTAGCAGAGGCAGGAGGTAAAGAAGGAGAAAGGTAGACAGGTCCAGATACTTCCAGACCAGCTCTGCGGGCTCAGGAAAATCAGGGAGGCACAAACTCCGGACAGTGGCTTCCCTTGAAGAACAAAGAAATACATATATAGCATGTGGCCATTGCTGTGCAAATGGATGCTGCTAATTTGGCAAACCACAGTGGGGCTTCCACACCACCCACAACCACCTCCTCAGATTTGTAGTACTGACAGAGGAGGGCCAGATATTGCTCATCTCAACAAAACAAAGCTCAGTCAAACCTCTGTTTCCCAGAAAGTCTTCTCATGATGTTCTCTGTGTCTTTCTCACCAAGGATAAGCCTAGCTACTGTGTACCATTATCTCCTTTCCCCTTAAATTGTTGTGTTGTCTGATAAAAGAAATTCTTAGAAAGACAAACTGGAGTTTCCTCTTAGAAGCTGCAGTTGATTTTAATTGAATGAGTCCCTCGTGTCCCCTTAACACGGCAAAAGTCACCCCTGATGGCCTGTTCTTACAAAAGGGGCTATTGTGAAAGAAGCACTGACCTGGCTGCATCTGCCCCTCCCCGTGTGCACGGGCACAGAGACACGGCAGCGCCGGTCTCCTCTTCCCCAAAAACCCAGTGCAGGAGGAAAGAGGGCAGTGGGTGAGACCCACCTAACTCCTGCTTTTCTCCGGTCCCATAGGCGATTCCTACGCACCTGGAAAGAGGACACATTATGCCCAGGTTTCCCTGAATGTGCCCATCCAGAAATCCAGCCCGGGACGTGTCACTCCTCTTGCACATGGGTTGCGTGAACTGTTGTCTGGCCAAGCACAACTGACCTGATCTTCCTGGGACACGGCGGAGTCACAGCACATGCCTGGACCACCGCTGCAGCACGCTCGCAATAGCTCTGACTCGTCTTTGCCGCATGGGATCTGCAGTCCATGCCCTACACGGGGACACCCACCTTTCTGTGCCCCCGAGCAGGTACAGGACCCCCTCGGCCAGAGCAGAAAACTGCTGCACCAGCTGAGAAGTCAAAGCCCTTACGAATGGACAGGGAAGGGGCTGCTGGAGGCTGGGGGCCATGTGAAAGCCTCGCAGGCACGACCCCACCTGCACGGACAGCACTCCTTCCTTCCTGCACCAACCATCCCGTTTCCAACAGCTTTTCAGAAGACTGGCTGTTAAAACCTTATTGCTACCTCTTAAAACAGGCATGATGATTAGAAAACCTGGTCACTTAACTCAAGTTTAACTTAAGCCTGACAGTTTAACTTCTGACCGTTAGCTAATAAAAGAACTGAGTTTAACTATATGCGATAGCTTATTTTAACAGCACTTCAGCAATCTGTGCCATTCAACCCGACGGATCCAGGCTTTGTTCGCATTTCCTGGCTGGCAGCGGCTCTCAGCTGACGCACCCCAGCACCCTCCGCAGAGCACCACGTGTCCCCTCCGCATCCCGCCGTGACTGGAAATGATGAAACATTAGGAGAAAGGAGCACTCACACATTTATTTCTGGTGGATGTTTTCTCCTTTTCTTTCCTTTTTTCCCCCTCTTTTTCTTCCTCTTATTCCATTTTGCCCTTCTCTCTTCAGCCCTTGTCCTCTGCTCACTTGTATTCAGCACAGACTTTAGTCCCCATCAAGCTGCATTATTTGTTGCAGTATTGATTAATACCTTTAATATCCTGTTTTCAACTTCCGGAGCTGGCTTTTGTGCCACAAATAGAAGATTGCTTGAAAACGGACGGCTGCGAGCAGGGCCTGCGTGGCTGTCGGAGGGATGACAAAGGGTGGGGGAGCAGAGCTCCACCGAGCGCGGCTGTGAAGGACCCTGAAGATGTTTGTCAAGAGGGGAACTGACGCAGAAGGGAAAATCATCCTTTGTGAACCGTGCTCCTGACCTTTTCCTCCCCAGGATCCAGCTCACCGCTGGCACGGGAGAAGCCAGCCCCTGCCCGCAGGCAGCTGTGCCTGCCTGCCTGCCCGCCTGTCTGCCTGTTGCGGGGGACCTGCCAAAGTAACTGGAGATCTGGCAGGGGAAGCAAGCGCAGCACCCGAGGTGACATCGCAGCGCGGGGTCAGACACTCGCAGCCACGGCCGAAGGGCGAAGCCGCAGGGAAAGAGCAGAACCGACGGGGAACGATGGGGGACGAGCGGGGCGGTCATCCCTCACCGCTCCCCTGGGAATCGGCCGTTTGGGGAACGCCTTGAGCTCGGGACGGTGTCGGGGCTGCAACCGTCGGCGCTGGAGCGCAGCTGAAGGCTGGCGAGGGTGATGCTTCGGTGCTTGCGGAGCCTAAAAATGCATTTGAACAGAGCAGGCAGCAGAGTGAGCCCGCAGGTAAAAAAACAGCTGCTGCCCTCGCTGTGCAGAGCTGTAGAAGAGGCTCACGATGATTTCAGGGAAGAGGCTGGTTGAGAGCAAAACCAGACAGAACGCTGTATTTTGGTAAATCTGGCATGACCGTGGACTTGGCCACACTCCCGTGTGCTGCAGCCAGAGAGGTTTGATGCTGGTGGAGCCCATGTTCTCCTGTCCCCAGAACCCCGACAGCTCCCTGGTGGGACTTCTCAGGAGCTCCTGGCCCTGCAGGAGCTATTACGAGCAATATTACAACTGCGATTTTTATTCAATGGAAAGCAGGGATGAGAATAGCACGTCCTGGAAGTCCTTATATCGCTGCGCTGCCTCATGCCGATGCGAGGCTAGGTTTCCTCTGGCCGTGCTAAAGGATGAACAGAGACAGGTGCTGTGAAACAGATAGCGGCGTTTGTTCATTCATAAGCAATTTGTTCAGTAACACCCTGAACACAGCTGCGAAGCAATGTGAGTACAGGAGTAACCCAGCACTTTGTTTACAAAGTCGAAGCAGTTGAAGATATTATATCCCCCACGGAGGTATCTCTCAGTGAAATCAATCACAAGCACAAGTAAGGAAGAGCTGCGAAGCCCCAGATTACCCTCCCATTTTGTGTAAACTCTCGTATACAAACAGCAATAAAAAGCCTGTGCAGGTGGTCAAACACTCTCCCTGCCATGCTGATGGAAGAGAAGTGGCTGTGCTGTAGGAAGAAAGGTATTTGTCTTTTATACAGAAGCTCAGTATCTACAATAGAAATCTTTCTCCTGCTGCCTATTACTGCCTCCTTACCCTGCTCCCTGGGACGCTGCTCTCAGGCTGAAAATACTGTTCACTGTAAGATTATCCCCTTGGCCTCGAGTCTGGCATTCCTGCGAAATGCAGGCACCAGCAGCGTGACACACCACCACGAAAAACACCAGCTTGTGTAGCATTATGGACTGTTTTCTAGCCAGGAGGAGTCATAGCAATGCCACAGGCTGGTGGGGATGAGAGGACCAGAACAGGTTGGGTACCATGGAGGAACAAAAGATTGCAAGGGCAAACCAATCCAAAACTTCTGGTTCGTTATTTCTACCTGGTAGAGAGGGTATGAATGCTATCACTAGACCTGCTGGAAGCGGGGGAAGATAAGCTTTTTTCTTTCTTTCTTTCTTTTCTTTTTTTCCCCTCTAGATCAGAACCTTCACTTTCTTCTGACACTTCAGAAGTCCTCACGTGGATGTGAAATTCCACTTCTTCTCCTTTTAATAGCTTTTGTTGCTGTGTTCAGCCAAGCAAAGAGCTCCCTTCCCTGCTGGGCAAGGCCAAGCAGCACACTGAGACGACTTCGTTTCCCTGTCGAAGCACTGTTCCTCTCACCAGCCCTTCACTGCAGAGGAAGAGGTGGAGGTTTCTCTTTTGCTTTTCTTGTTTATGTAATGTTGGGCAGAGGAGCCTCAAGCTTTAAGGAAGGTTGGTCCTGTTCCATAAATCCAGATGGATGAAATGCAAGGAAGCTAAAATGGGTGAATCAGCATATGAGGTCTTGGAGACCTGGGGTTTGTGGCCCTGCTGACTCACAAGGGTGGTCCTCTCCTCCCTGTTCTTTCTGTATAGTCTTGCTACTCTCAGTACCAGATGTTTACACCATGAGTTTCATTTTCTTTCTTTCTCAAACTGCAGCTTCAGCTCTCTCTTTCCTCCCTGCCTGAGCAAGTTGGCTAGACATGGTCATCTTAGGTCTAAGGAGCTGAGCGAGCGTGAGGAGGGAAGAGGAAAGGCCCTCGGGAGAAAATGGCCTTCTCGGGACAAAGCCCCTCCTGACGGTATCATGACACTGGAGAAGGTTTGTCTCACCGACCTGCTGTTCCCCGGCCAGGCTGCGCCGGCCGCCCGGCTGCGCCTGGAGCCTGCCACCAGCACGAGGCTGGGAGGTGAGACTCACCCCTCACCTGGGAGTTTGGGAGATGGTGAAAGCAAACCCTGGTCCCGAGGACGTGCGTGCCCTGCAGTGAGCCAGGCGGCTCTTCCAGCAGGCCAAGCCTCTGGCCTCTGCTGTGGGAAGTGAGATTTCATCCACGCACAAACTCCCACCGATTCCACTATGTCCTCCTCCAAGCCTGGGAGCCCCTCCGGCAGCTCTCACCGCTGAGAGCCACTGCCACAGAGGGCTGTCGGACCTCTTCACGCTCGCTTGGAAGGGGAAAGAACTCACCTGTAGTTATACTGGAAAAGCTTTTGATAGATGGCATGGGGTAGGGAGAAACAGGTTGCCATCAGCCAGATAACAGAGATGCTCAGTGCTCCCTTTGTTAGTGACATCCTCTGCTTCAGCGGGTTCAGGATGACCTGCAACAGAGACTTCACCGTGACTCTTATCACACAGGAAAGCAAGGTCCCTTCACCAACGCACACAGCAGAGGCATTTTTTGACATGATCTAATGCTGTTAAGAAAATGACAGCCATGATGAGGAAACTGTCCTGCTTATTAGAGTGACCTGGAAAATGGGAAACCTTGAACTTTTCAGTCTGCTCAGAAGTGCTTTCAAAAGGACTTTTTCCTCTATTTTGTTCTGTGAGGACCATTTTCCTTAAATTGTGGGTTACATTAGGTAGGAAAAAAAGAAGATACCTACACAAGTCTCTTCACTTGTGGGTATATTTGTTTATTCTGTATGAATTACATAAAGAAATGTCTCCTGTTCTAGCTGAACTTATAAAGTTGAGCCCTCCTCCCCTCTTTTGAGGCATTAACTCACCTTTTATGAAATTTTCTTTGTTAGATGAAAAGGTAAAGAGCTTATAAAATCTGAGAGTCTGGAAGATACCTTTTGACTGACGGTACAGGAAAGGAGAGTGATTGCTAGAGATAAGCGCGTGGCCTGGGCTGCCCTCTCTTTCCTGTACTGGCAATGCAGGGAGCGTTTATCACAGTGGGCGGCTGACACAGCCTGGCTGCAGGCAGATGGTGGGTACAGTCTTCTCACAGCTCCAAAGTGTCCTCCCAGTATTTCCAACAGAGATTTCCCACTCTGCCACTCCCCTTTATACTGGTCCAACATTAGTCCCATAGTTATACCACAGGACTTTAGTCTCAGAATTTCTTTTTACTCCAACTGTCCTGCAACTCAATGATGCAGCAAATACCCAACGGGAAAAGAACAGCAAAAGAACAAGCAGGCAACTAAATCAGAATTTAAGCTCAGGATGCTACAGACTGGTGTTCTATGGGTTTTGGGTGGTAAACTAAAAAGCTTGGAAAAGTTCCCTGTGCAGCTGAAGTAACACTTTGCACTTGGCATTGGCTCTGCTGTCTTTCAAGGCCCCCCATGTAAAACAAAGCCTCTTGAATCAACTTGCCCTGCCATACTTGGCGGCTAGGTTGGACCTGGCTCTTTTCAAACTACTTGAAAAAGGTGTCCTCACCCTTTCCCCCTGAAAGTCTGGGAGTGTCCTGTGAAACCTGTGATGCCGCATTTTGGTTTTTCCCTCCTGCCCCGTACCTGGGAGCCTACAGAAGTCCGCCAACCCTTCCTACCCCTGACACACGAAGTGAGGGGTCTTTGAATTTAGCTCAAGAGCCTTCTCACTGGATATGGGTCTAATCCCCAAGGTTCATCCACCTTGAACCCATGGCTCAACTGAGACTGACAGGGGGTTGGGAAGAGCCTTGCAAGGGAACGGCGGACGGGCGGCATTTTACCTGGTGCCTGTCCAGGGCGATGGCCGTCAGGGTCAGCGTGGAGACGTGGAGGGAGCAGTACTGCACGAAGCGGCTGATGTGGCACATGGCCTTTCCAAAGATCCACGTGCTGTTCACAAACCGAACCTGAGGGGAAAACAACAGGTCATCAGCCAGCGAATGTACTGAAAACAAATCCACGGGGAAACCCTTTGGATCGCACCTGAGCTGGCACATGGGTTTTGGCTGGCTGGCTGGGCAGCTCCACCTGAAACCCAAAGAAAGATTAGCTACGTTGGATTTTGAAACACCTTTACGTAAGAGTTTGTAAGGTCAAAACCCACAGATTAAACAACTGGTGCTGTCGCAGCCCTCCTGGCCTATTCGTATAAACACCGTTTGTGAACAGCGGTAATAACTTTTTGATTTTACTAACAACTATATGTGGAAAAAGTGGACCAAGTTTTGGTCGCACAACCCCCCCTTCAGGTCTGGAGAGCTTTCACTGAAGACTTTACCCAACTGGCAGCTCTGAAAAGCTTGACTACTTTCTTCCAGTCACCCGAGTATGACTGGCATTCAAGTTGTTTTGACCCACTACGTTTTAAATGCGACTCTCTAGTGCTTTCCTGCGTGTACATTAAAAGTACATGTTCACCCAGGCACTTATTCTGCATTCCCCAAGAAGCTCTTGCTGTGGCTTGGTGGCATACTTGGAGAGACTTTAGAGTCTTTTAGGAGGTACAGAGTCTAACGGAGCAAAGGGAGCCCACAGGTTGCTGAACAGTGTTTTACTTGCCTGGCAGAGTTCTCTATTAGACTTGATTGTGTTGGGTTCACGCCTCAGTCCTAGAAGAGCACGCACAGAGAGGGTGTGACCACCAGGCAGAGCATTCTTGTGAGAGCTGCCCTCCTGGCTGAAGGGACAGCACAGTGGGCCACTACTTACCAGGGTAAAAGGCGTGTTGAGCAGCGTGATCATAATGTCAGACACTGCCAGGTTGACGATGAAAAGGCTGGTGGCCGAGTGCATCCTCTTGTTCTTCAGCACCACGTGGCACACCAGCATGTTCCCAAAGAGAGACATGATGATAATGACCGAGTACGCCACGATTAGGAGAGCTTTCACTGTTGGTTTCTGGGATTCCGGCTCGTATTTAGCCAGCTCGGCAAATTTCTCCCACTCAACAATGCGGCTGTCTGTCCAGTTGAAGGTGGTCCTGTTGGTTGCTTGGTAGATTGACATGAGTTTGCCCAAGGAAGAGTAATGGTCAAACTCCCCAAGAAACCCCACCATCTCTGACCTGTATGACTGAAGCAGCAAGCGAGGCATGGTGGGTTAACCTGAGACTTCACTCAGCTCAAGGCCACTGGGATCACAGCTCCAGCTGACATAGCAAGTGACCCATCAGCTTCAACTGCTTGGTTCTTTAGGAAGCTGGTGAAGATGCAGCTGCCATTACAAACACCACCTTAAAACGGAAAGCTGGAGGGAGCCTCTGAGATGCGATGGGCTCCCCAGGGGCAGAGGCGGCACTGGGGAGCAGTTCCAACAGGCACGTTGGAAAGGGGCTGGTTTGGGACCGCACGCTCTCAACCCCTTCATATATCAAGAGCAGCAATAGCTCCACAGGCGGGCTGGAAAGAAGAACTAGTTATTACATGTAGCAAATGTAGGAAAACCTCAGGTAGGGTTTGAAGTTGTTTTAATCCCACGTCAGCTTTTTCTTCTTTGTTCTCACCTGAGTCCATTTTTCCTCCAAGTTCCACAGAAGGCTGCGCTGTTGGTGCTTTCATCCTCTACTTCAAAACACCCGGTTCTTTTCTGTTGAAATGTAAAGGCAGAGCCATTTGGGGGATCATTTTTTAAGAGCAGAGGTAGCTTTTGTCTGCATCTAACCCCAGCAATTATCCTAAAGCAATTCAGAACCCAGAAATCACATCAGACGTTGACTTTAGTCTATCTCATATTTTCTCCTCCAAACAACAACTGAATTCTGCTTCCAGTGTTTCAATTTCAGCAAGAAAACAGTCTTTGCTGCAAAAGGCGAGACTTAGCAGTAGAGGCATGCAACTCACAGAGGAGCCACTTACACCGTATACAAACGAACCAACACACAGCACTAGATACACAAGAACAATTCCCTAGAGACAAAAATCTCTGCTTCCTCGCCTTTACCAATATCCATTTTTAGATATTTCTGGTGATTGTAGATTGCATTGATCTATTGATGTTAGGTCGAACCTATTAACTATGCACACCGGTATTGACAAATATGCTACATACGGGAGAAGAAAGTCGTTCAGAAGCTCTGCCGGGTTCTCCAAGAGGGTGGCTGGTTTGTTTGGTACATGCCATTCCCGACRAGCCCCATGGCTGTGTGCACAAATCAATAGACCTCACACGGTGTGAGGGATTAATAAGCAGAGCTTTCAGAGCGCTAAAAGGCTCCCTGATGCCTTCCCACACAGCAGACTGGCAGGCTACCCAGGGCAGCAGCTCACTGCGTGGCAGGCAGTGGCCTGAAGCAGACATCCAGCAGACCCCAAACCACCACACCGCTCAGTCACGGCAGTGGCCTCGGCTGCAGACACCACCGAGCAAGAGTCGGAGCGCAACTGTTTTCTGTCGGAAATAAGGTGCAGGGGACTGAGTGCGTGTGTGTTTGTACCCATGCTTTCCCATAATACAACCTGCTTTGGCTTGTCTGCTTACTCCTTGGAGTGTCAGAAACACCGCAGGACCTACGAGAGGATGCCTCTCAAAAGCAAGTGGATGTTAAAGCAACTTGGTGGGGTGGAAGGAGGGAGGAATCATTCAGGAGAGAAGAACAAATCTTGAAAAGAGACTCTGGCTGTTTCCTGGGCAAATTTATGAGTGAAAGAAGCCTGGGTAGGACAGAGAGCATGACAAACGCTCACGGATTCTGCTAGAGCAAAGCAGCTGTAATGCAGGAGGCAATTCAGCTCCTTGTTGCTCTCCCAACGCTGATGGTATCGGGAGCCTCAGGACCAGCCCTAGTCCAGGTCCCAGTCCGACTCTCACAAGACATGAACCTGGGGAGCTGCCATGAAACTGGGAGCAGAGCTGAAACCAGGGAAAGGGATCATTCACCTTGTTTGAAAAAGGTTGGCACACGGGACTCATTGCAGCGAAACACCTCTGAGACTAGGAGCCTGGCATGAGCCAGAAAGGACTTAATGCTTACACAGGTAATGAGAGAATCCAGAACCACATCCTTCTCGGCTTCTGGGGCGGAAGAGCAGATGGGCTCTCCACTCCACTGAGGGCCTTAAGACCTGCAAGGTTTATCCCACGCCTGGGTAAGGCGTGCAGAACTCCACACCTCTTTATTGTCCGCCGTGCTATATACTGAGGATGTCATTCCTTACGGTGCGTGGCAGCTCTCAGTGAGCAGTGAGAGGGACCTAAGGGTAATTCAGCATGTGTGTAACAAAAAAATATTAGTCAGCTCCAGCTGAACTACTTTGATCTTTGAATAACCACAGCTGGGATATTCATGCTACACTGAAATGCCATCACTGAGCTTGAGAGAGGATGCTGTGGTGTGACAAATGAAACCACCCATTGCCTTCCCTGCACCAATTTACATTAGGTTCTCATGTGAAAACTGGTCTTTGCTGCCACGAGATGAGGCCGAGTTTCAAGAAACTGCTATAATGCATGGRTCAGATCAGATTTGCAGCCCGTATGCTTCAGACTGGTGGATAGCAAGAAGAAACCTTGTACAGATGATTCAATTTAAAAAAGCCAAACAGGTTTTCTCAAGTGCCCATGTGTTTGAGAAGCCCATTTCTCAAGGACTACCTGTAGGACCTGCACTCTTGAGTAGCTCACAGTGATCAGGGAACCATGGCCTTGAATGTGGATGATGAACGGGGACATCTCTTCTTCCTCACTACATATAGCCATTTCTCTTGTGCCTATGTCCATGTCCCTGTACAATCAAATCAAAAAGCTGATCCATCTGAAAATTAAATAAACTGTTTTCAGCTGGATCGGTTTCCTGACCTGACCCACTGCATCGCTGAACCTTGTTCTTTCCAGGGAAGGTGATAGGAACAAATCATAGAATATCTCGAGCTGGAAGGGCCCCATAAGAACCAAGTCCAACTCCCTGCTCCTCGTAGGACTACCTAACTCCAAACCATATGACTAAGAGCATCGTCCAGACGCTCCTTGAACTCTGACAGGCTTGGTGCCGTGACCTGGGGAGCCTAGGGAGAATGGAAGAGCTTCAGGTGATGGAGCTGTAACCTGATTTTCTAACATGGAATTTCTCCTCAGATCTTTCTGTATCCAGTAAAACACTACTTTCAGTAACGAAGCTCTCGGCATTGGCTGCTGCCTTGGACAAGACCACAGGTGCAGCAGAGAGGACTCTCCTGTTCTGCTGAGAAAGGGTGTGTTTAAATGCAGGTTATCCTGATGAGTTGAAATACTATGGTTTCATGCAATAGGAGAGTCTAGCTTTCAGTTTTTATAACTTGATATAACCTGAAGGACCAGAGAGGAAGAGCCGACCGCAGTACAACTTTTCCTAGCTCTCCTAGTACCTGGTTCAAACAGGCTGGCTGAATGCTCCTAGCTGCTCCAGCCGTCATTTCTTCCTGGTGCAGAAATGTTAACCTTCCACTCTGGCAAGTTTAAAGACACCTTTCCGAGCGCAGTCTGCCAAGCTATTTGAATCCTGAACAGAAATCAACGTTTCACTCACCGAACGAGATAAATCTCTACATAAGAGCATACACGTTGCAAGCACAAGTTACACGCAGTTTCCCAACAGAGCCAAGGAGAAAAAAAAAACCCTCATCACTTACCCCCCCGCCATCCGCTGTTTTCATCCCCGGCCCCGGTCCCACGGGGCAGCAGCGGCTCCTGCGGGTCCTGCGACCGAACCCCCCGCCCCCCCCGAGCCACGGCCGCCACCGCCCCGTGTCCGCCCCGCCCCGCCCCGCGCGCAGCCGAGCGGGTGCGGAGCCGCCAATCCGGGGGCGGGGCGGGGCTCGGGGGGCGGGGGGGGTCACTACTCCATAAAAAGCCCCGGGCGCGGCGGCGGCGCCCCCCCGGCGCGGCGGCAAGGCCCGCTGCCGCGCGCGCGGCCCCCCCGGCTGCTGCCGGCGGCGGCTTCCTTAGGAAAGTGCCGGGGGGGCGGGGGGGGCGCGGCGTGTCCTCGCTGCCCGGGGGGCGGCTGTCACGCGGAACGCGCGGGCGGAGACGCGCCCACGCAGGGCGCGCTGCAGCCGCCCACGGGCGCCGTGCCTTCCCCCCGCGCGGCCGGGGACGTGCCCCGCGTGGCGCCCCGTCCCGGCGGGGGGGCGTCCGGACTGGCCGGCGCGGCTCGGGCGGGGAGCTCCCACCCGCGGGAGCGGGGCCCCGCTGCAGCCGGCGGAGAGGCGGTGGTAGCTGGCCTTCTCCAGGCGGAGCTGGCTCCACGCCCGCGCCGGCCGCCCGGCGGGGCCCGAGGCAGAGGTCTCCTTCAGCGCGGGGTTCACTCGGTTCCTTAGTTCTCAACAAAGCTTTGCCTGGGAACGCAGACCCCCGCTCTGCAGGGGCGGTGCGAGGCCCCCGTATCGGTCTGCGCTCCAAGGAACGCGATTTATCGCCAGGCACGTACACATTTGATTGGAAAGCAACACCGCGGGTCAGTGACTCTTTTTCGATTTATTTCTGTGTCACAGGTTTGTATATACTTTACAGACATTAAAAGAGAGGTCCAGACAAAGACAGAAGTTTGCAGCATGGAGAAATCGATAGGAATCACAACTCGCGTGTTCCTCTATGGCATTTTAGCAGAGTAAAGAGCTGCTTACAAGTTTCATGTTATTCTTTCATTTTAAAAGTATCAGAAACAGCAGATAGGATGCTCGATACATGTAATGAAAATTATCACTGTTGCTTTTGAAGACAAGCTGTTCATAAGTTCTTGTGGAAAAGAAACAAGACTCTTTTAAGAGATTTGCCTGCTCTCAAAAGTCATTAACAGGAGCTAGAATAATCTATCGGTTTTTTCTTCCGTCTGGGTTGCCAGAACACATACATGCTGATGCTGAGGATGAAAGCCTGATCTCCTCCCCACATTAATTCCCAGACCAGCTGGTATGGAAAGTTAGTGCCTGGGCCACCTTTCTGAAAGGGGATTGTCGAAAAGCCTGATTCGAAGCCCAGCGAGCTCAATGGAGATCTAGTGTTGACTTCTCTGGGCTCCGGATCAAGTCCTCAGGCAGGGACGGGCAGAGCTGCGGTGCCTGCAGAGCAGAGCCCACCACAGCCACCGCGCTGCAGGGCTGCGGGCACAAAACCAGGCTGGGTGGGCTGTGAACGTGGGTCCTTCGCCGCCTTTTCTAGTATGGAGCATCTGTGTGTGCAGAGACGCTGGCAATGTAATTAACAGAAAAAGAAGAAAAAAAAAAAA
>JAYKAV010002980.1:135501-209461 GCA_035582835.1 Phoebastria nigripes
AAAAAAAAACAAAAAACCACAAAACTCTCCAAGCCCGAATTTCTGAAATGAGGCTCTTAGTGGATTTTCAGCACTGACGGATTGTTCTTAGATAAGTGTTTTTCCCATGTCTGGATTCCTCTTGACAGATGCTGACACAGAAATGTGAAAAAAGAAAAGACAGTTTAGGTTTCAGACGAAGATTTTAGACGACATTTTTAAACTAGATGTTATTGTCTTTCTCATTTTGCTTGCTGTGTGTGACACTCACACCTTATTTAAAAAAAAAGAAAGAAGGTTTTGTTTTCTGCCCACTTCCAGTCGCCTCTGTGATCTCCTGATCCTGCCCGTGGCTCCTTTCCCACTGTCCCTTTCTCGCCTGGCACCACTACGGCCACGTCACACCGAGCTGAAGGCTGGCTCCCGGGCCACGTGTCATTGGCGGTGAGCAGCTACAGGATCGGGAACGCACGGCAGGGACACGGGACACAGAGAACATGCCTCCTGCTAGATCCAGAATTTTGTTTACGGGTAAAAAGGTCACACACTGATGTGTGGAGCCAATAATTCAAATTTATTGCGAGTCTAAGGTTTTAACAGTCCAGGCCAATTCAACAAGCAGCTGTTGGTAGTCCTGTTTGTTACAATGATAATAACACTTTTATTTCCCAAATGATCTAACTATTGCTAATTCCAATTAATAATGTATTTAAAATTGTTATACACAAGCTTCCTAACATCTGTCTTGTTCTCTGGCATTAAATTCACCTTTTCTGCGTGCTGTTAGAGCGAGCAGTTGGTGTCCCCGGTTCTTCTCTGGGAAGATGGACGAGGCTCCAGCAGCTGTTACTACCAAGAATTAAAAAACAATAATCCAGAAGCATCCTCAAGCTCAGTTTCCCGATCCTGGGAAGCTGAGGTGGTGCTGGGAAGAGGTAGCTCAATGTGTGCCCTCTCCTACGCTGCCCAAAGCCGGAGCTGCTGGCGGCCGTGAAGCCACGTGCGGGGCTGGAGCGATGGGTCCTTGTGCTCCTGGCCGCTCCCTCAGCCTTGCTGGGGATCCCTTGTCCTGGCTCTAGCGTGCACCCTTGTCTCCAGCCACATCTGTAACCTCTGTCAAGGCAAGTAAACAGTGATGATAAAGATTTTTTTTTTTTTTTCCAGTTTGGGTATCTGTTTGCTGTGAAGCAGACCGAGCATCCCAGCTTGCACCGCATCAGCCAGAGGCTTTTTGAGAAACCAGTGAAGATCTTCCTAGTAAACAGGAGAAAAAGAGAGCCTAGATAGAGATAGGAATTCCTTCTGCAGGAGAAAAGCTATGTACATTTGATGTGTGTGTTTCCAGGGAACTAGTTCTTTGCTCAGAATTTTGTATTTATTGCTTCCCAGGGTCTCAGAGGTGCTCCAGTTCAAGGCTGTGGCAAAACTTCAGTTACTTTCAGCAGAAGCAGAATGAAGTCTTGTATTTACTATATGGAGTTTCTTGCCTGAGGGCTGTAGAAAGGACATGCCGTACATTTATTATCATTACAACAAGATGATCTGGTAGGCTTCTGCTTTTTTTTTTCACCCTGAAGTCATTCTCATCACGACTGTGAGATTCCCATGCATCTGAAGAGTCATTTCATTATCCTCTCATATTTTTCTTGCCTGGCACATATTATTACTGGCTTTAATAATTGCAAGTATGATCAAAGAGGAAAGCTATAACTTTAGTCTAATCAAATTTCCAGCAAAATCCCAGGCATGTTATCTTTCTCCAGGTGCAAATTATTTAATTACAGGTATGTGCTAGAACCTCTTGAAACACTCTAGCACTCACTGGTTGAAGAATTAAGACTTGATTCATTACAATTGCTGCATCTAGCCTTCCTTTGTACAACAATAATCCTTATTAACCCTCCTGACTGGGGACAGAGACTCTTCCCTTTGCAGTTGGTCCCGCTATTGCCCACTGATGCCTTACCGCTTGCTTGGTTTCTGGATTGAGGATAGGCAAGAAGCTGGATGCCCGCTACTCCTCCTGGCTTTTCCTCTTGCCCTGGGTTACTGCCCCTCTGCTCAGTGAAGGGGGAAGAGGAAGGGATTTGACCAGGAGCTGCTCACCTTCTCCGCCCCACTCTGTACGCTTTCCTGGTGGCCAAAATTGACCTTCCATGCTCAGCCAGCCTGCACGCAGCCTCCAGCAGGTCGAGGTGATTCAGCAGAGCGTCATCCACAGGTCCCGGTGCTGCGGCAGGCTTGATCTCCTGCTGCAGTCAATGTTCATGCGTGTGCCTCAACGTCTTGATGAACTGAACATCTCAGATAGTTTGCAACCTGAAATCCAAGTGGAGACTAACATCATTGTCAGCCATGTTCCCAAAGGCACAGTTCAAAGCATTTGATTGAAATCAAGCTATTTTAAAATAATTCATAGCAATGAAATGAATCTCCTTTGCTTTAAGCTTCCCATGATGTTAATGCTTTGACTGACGTTGGCACTGCGCACTCTTGCCTTTGCTCCACGCCAGCCACCTCCTGTCCCACGGACGCTCGATGGAGCTGCCAGTCCTTTGTTTGCCATGTCATTAGACAAGTGTCTAACTGATGCTTGTCTGCTTTTTTACCTATCGGAAAACATTTTAGGAGCAGGAATGGCTGTGTTGTGGAATAAAATTGCTTAGAGTTTTCTGCCTGTTTTTCTTGGGCAAAATTCAAGTTACCTGCCTGTCTGTGCGGAGACTTCGCAGGCTGGAGATATTAAAGACATTCAGTATCTTTCCTTCTTGTGTCTTACTTTTAAATGTCAGAAGGTCTTTTTGTTTCCTGGAGGGCTAGATGCCCTCTAGACAGATGAATTAATAATACTGCAGATACACAGGCGCCAGAGGCATTGTAACTTATGAGCTGCAAGAACTCCTCCTTTTGCTCTCAAATACTGGTGTCTACTCTATTATCACCACCAGATTTTAAGRCACAAAAGGTAGAGCCGAGTCCCTGAAATATTTATTATCAAGCCCTATACCTGCATGCGCTGTTTAATGTGCACAGACGGGCCACGCGTAGGTCGCTCACCCCTTCTTGCTCCCGAGACACACATTTTAAAAGCCAGCTTGGGTTTACCGAAGGTGGTGGCAGCACAGCCAGGGGTTGAATTAATAACTTCTGCACTGCAGGGCAAGATCTTCTGCACCAGACTGCTTCCCTTCGTCTTACTGTTTCATCTGGGCTTGGCTCACTAAGCGTGGACTACAAGCCTCCCTCCAGACAGAGGGAGGCTTTCCTAACCTGGGATAAACATGCCAGGTTTCTAAACAACTGACATTTCACATTTAAAACAGAAACTACAACCAGATTTTAAATTCATCTGCTATCTTAAGTCAAATTAAAATTCAGGTGGCAGGAACTGGGAAGTGCAAACTAATCTTCCAGTGATATTCAGGCACAATTTCCGCAGGGTCAGAGTATGATCTAGCATTAGCTGCCCATCCAAATGGGAACAGTGCTTTCAAACGCATTATTTCAGATTAAAGTCTGCCATTAGCACATATTCTAAATAGCACTTATATTTATCACAAGTGAGTGGGTGGAGGGGTAAGTTTTACAAAATGGGCTTCAATAGGAGAAATAAGAAAAGAGCAACAATGCAATAGCGATTGCATTTGATTTTCTGTGGACAGTTACAATTTAGACTTTATTATTCAAAATACAAATGGCAAGTACGTAATAGCTACTAATAATGGAACTTCAGAGTGGTTGGAAAAGAAAGGCTTTAAAATGGATTTGATAGTCCTTGAATTTTCAGCTGAAAGGCTTGGGTGACAGAACAAAGAAAACCAATATGACATTGTAAATCTGCCCTCTCCCTGAGCTGATGGGTATTGTCTAGTGACTCCACTGGGGTCTGGATCTTCAGCCTTGATTTTTTGCTTTTTTTTTTCCCTTTTTTTCTCCTTGAAATCATACAGAATGCCACTGACAGCATGTTCAGTTCCTCCCCAACAGCTGGCCACATGATTTCCATTGTGGTATGAAAAACCAGCAGTGGACAGTGACAGCCAGCCAGTCCCTACCTGTGCCTCCGAGTGCTCCAGCCTGGCCATTGCGTGGGTCGGCAACCTTCTGTCCTTAGGATCGGAAGAGCCCGTGCCTGTGGGAAGACCAAGCCCTCCGACATTCTCTGAAGAATGCGTCTTCCTTTGCTGTGGTAGACTCTTGGCTCCAGAAGCCTCTGAGCCTTTAACACCCCTTAGTGTTTGTTTTCTTCTTCGGAGGTTCTTCTGTAGTTCTTCTTCACCTCTGTGTAGGAGTACAGGACAGAAACACAAACCAACAAACCAACCATGTTTTCCTTAACAGAAAACTCATTGCTAATAAAACTGACTTGACAAAGAGTGGAAAGGATAAGTCATTTTTTGTGTGATGTACATACGACTGTTACTGTGCACATTTATTTCTTCATCTTGGACTGCGGCTTACTCTTACTGGGTGCACCAGCCAGTGCATGTTGCTTTTAGCCTGCCTGTGAAGATACAGAAACAGTAAACAGGGACACTCCCAAGTTCAGGTGAGACCACGCAAAAACTGCATTTAAAACCACACTTCAGTGAGTTCACAAGGAGCCCTGTCGCCTTTGATGAAAAGTTCAAAACTCGTTCACTTTTCACAGTCTTAAAACTAAGCCTGTCTGCAAGTGAACTGCTGATTTGAGGCCAGAGAGCTGAAACTCTGCAGGCGAGACTTTGCAACAGAAACGCTGTGACTTTGAACCCTTTTGAAGGTGCCTGAGACCGAGAGGCCAGAGCGCCGGCAGACACCGCAGAGACCTCTCATTTGCACCTCACCCGCCACGAGCTAAGGAGGCAAAGCCTGCGATTTGGATCCATTTGACAAGGTGAGGAAAACTTAGGTAGCACCTTAGCACTTGCTGTACGTTTTCCTGGCTTTTAAATAACGGCATCCTGTAATGGCTCATCATCTCTGTTCCCGTTAAAGGCCCGATTAATTTAAAGTCATGATAGGTTTGGGATGGGATGACTCACATACCAAAGGGGGGAATGAAGGAAGATGAGACGCAGAAATTAGTGGTAAAATATACATTTACTTCAAAACTCTGTCCCTTTGTACAGCTCTGACCAAAGGAAGAGAGGTGACAAAGCCAAAAGTTGCATAAGCCAGCAAAGGACGGTCATGTAGAGAAGCTGACAGCAACTGCAGTGTCCTTCCAAGCCCTAACTGGGTCCAAGTCACCCGCCAGGCCCCCGATTTGGGGACCTTAATGTGGTGGCAAATGTGTCTGTGGGCAGCTGTTAACGGACATGTCAGGTCATTAAACCTCTGAGCTGTGGAGCCCTGGTGAAAGCTCACCCGGTCAGCCGGGAAGGATCTCTGTGCATTTTCCCCATCTTCTGGATGGGGGAGAAAAGGTGGCTGAGCATCAGTGACGGATAGCCTCCTGCATCGCCCCTTGGACTACCAGCGTTTTGCCTTGACCCGTTTCCATACGGCATGTGCAGAGGCTTGCCCCGGCCAGGGGTGCAGCTCTGCCCGCACAGCCCGGGGCGGCCAGGGCTGGGGCACAGCAGAGGCAGAGGACGGAGGGTGCTGAGGCTCTGGCGGGTTTCTGAACAGCAAAAAAGCCAAGCGCGTCAGTGGTGCGCTCGCAGGGAGGACGGGGGGCAAAAGCCTTTGCAAAGCCGAGATTCAGCGGGTGACAGGAGGGGTTTGAGCAGTACATCGCTCTTTATTTGCAAACAAATGGCAACAGAAGCAAAAACAATCAGGAAAGGAGGGGGATTTTGACAGTCACTTGCTCTGAAGCATTTAATATTTAGTTTTCAGCTAATTCGGTCAAAAGAGGTTATGAAATTATAATAATGAAATCTGAAGAGCATACTCCAAATGGCACTTCCCTGGGAGGTCTAAAGAGCTCAATTACAAAATTACTGATTGTCATGCTTTTTAAATTATAAGTTAAACCTGCCTTACCACTAAGGGAACAGAAAATGGCAAATGTGGCATCCTTTCTAAAATGGGCTCCAGGGGCAATCCTGGTTATTTTACATCCAACTTCCCTTCCAAGCAGCCTGCAAAATAGGATTAATACACGCGTGGAGAAATGTGTTTAACTGGGGGAAAAGTCCAGACGCCTTCGTTTTAGAGAAGAGATCTCCTTGCTTGAAGGAGGCAACGAGGACAAGGAGGACCCCCTACGTACAGCCAGTCTGGGTCCCCAGGAAGATTTCAGCTGGGTTTCTCAACAAAGGCTTTTGAAGAAACTGCTGCGGGACCGTGGGCACAGGGCAGCCCAACCAGCCCCGGGAACAGGCAAGCCTGGCAGGGAGCAATCGCCTGCCTGCTCTGCCTGTCCCGGCATAGCGTCAGTCTGCATGCGTAGGACACACGGACGACCACAGCAGGGCTGTAGGCTCAGAGAAATTCTTCAGGGGAAACACTGCAGCAAAAGAGGAATAACTTAACTGACCTGAAATGAAGAGGAGCATTCTTCAATGTCGTGAAAAGCCTCGGGTTTGCTGAGCAGTGCTGGGACTTTCCTGAAGGGCTGGCCTTCAGGTGCTGGAAAAATACTGCAGTTTAGACATGTAGTTATGCAGCACCACACTTGCACCTCTACACCTTTAAGCAAACAAACAGCTCAGGGGCTGTAGCGTCTTATCAAAACGCAGCGCTTGAGAAAATTAAAGCCTCAAAATCTCAGGTCTAAGGAGCTAAGTAAGAGCACTGGGGAGTGATCTCTGGACCTGGGACCAAGCAATACAGAAAGATTTCCAGAGCCGCTTGGAGACTTAGATTTCTGTAATAATTGTGGACAAGGTAGTAATTTTCCATTTCTTTCCTGACTTGTACAGAATCCTAAACAATCCAGGCAAGAAATAAACACACAAACCACCCAGCTAGCATACAGCTGTAGAATACAGCCAGCCAGCATCCTCTGTGAAGACTGCTCCTAGCTCCAATTATTGGGCAAAATATATTATATGTGCAAACTATATTACATGTGCAAACTTCGGCTCTTTTATCTGCAATATTTTGTACAACTTACTCAAATGGAAACCATCACGCAGTGCGAAGTTAAGGGCCATCAATGTGCATTTCACTGCTGGGTAAAGTTGGGGCAGATTTTTTCCTCTTCACTACAATATTAGTATACTGTTTTCTAGGAGAGAAAAAAAAAAAAAGCATAAATACGAATTTTTAAAAGGCAGTTTTTCCTATTGTAGGTTGTTTCTTAAAAGATCAGGTATCCAAAAGAAACCAGAGCGCTTAAACTGGGAATGAAGTCAGGCACTGGCCAGTCCATTCCTCTTCTCCTCCCCAAGGAGCCAGCTGGAGCTCCGCGCTTGCAGCGGTGTGGGCACGAGGCTCCTCCGCCGCCTGCCGCCTTCCTCCGGCAGCAGCCGTGGGTGGATTTTGCACCCTCACTGCTCTGGATTTTAAACTTAAATCTTCTGGAACTGGGATTGGGGAACAAGTGCAGCAAAAAAAACAGGAGTCAGCAAAAACAGACAGAAGGGAAATATGTTATGGTGTGCAGCCTCTTGTTGGTTCACGGTCTTTTCGTCTCAAACTGCCAAGGCTTGACACTGCCGCCGTCTCCGGTATCTACCCACCAGCCTCACTCTGCCTTCGGTCGCTGGAGCCTCCTCCTGCGGAGAGATCCGGCCATGCCGTGATGGGTGTGCATCCGTGGGGAGCGAACCCAGCTCCAGGTGCTCCCGCCCGCTGGACACCCTGGATATTTACCTGCGCACACTCCCTTTGGGTTTGTTATCTCCAGGGAAATGCCAAGCATTTGCCAGCTTCTGCTAAATTCCTGCTTAACTCAGCTTAAGGGAAAAACACGCAACTTTATTACACCAGAAGATTAGGTTCTCACAAAAAAGAGAAAAAATACCTATTATTAGCGAGCACAGCTAGTAAAGCTTCCCAAGCTGTCACACCGGCAGTGGGGGTCACTTCTCAGCCACCACGGCTGGCGTGCGGCAGGACGCTGCGTCCCAGCTATGACCCTTCAGGTTGTGGGATTTCTGCAGGGGTTGGTCCCCCTTCCCGGCCAAGGTGGAAAATGTTCTCCTTGCCACTGGGTTCAAATGAAGCTCTTTTGAAACTCTCAGGTTTCCCTCCGGATTTAGGGGAGCTTTGTCCAGCTGTTTGGTACCTGTCAGAGCAGATGGGAGGCTGTTAGCCCTCTCTGAAGCTGAGGTACCTCTGGTACAAGGAGAGGTTTCAGGAATGCTGATTCCCTGCTTCTGTTCGACTTTCTTGCTCAAGGGACTGATCTAAATCACAGTCCTGTGGGGTTCCTCCCCTTCCAGATGTGAGAGCAAAAATTACAAAATCCTTCCTTGCTTTGTAACGTTTTGCTAAGCAGAGGAGGCACTAACCATCCAACAGGTCTGCTGCTGCTTACACCACACGTCCCGGCTTCTCCCAGAAACTGCCTGGGATACGGGTGAAAGGAGCAGGGTTTGGCAAGAGGATGCTCACAGGGGACTGCCCGCCCGCTCCCTCCCTGCCTCCCTCCCCGGTGCACGCCGCACTGCACCCAGTGCGTGCCTGAAACCCCGAAAYATGCAACGTGAGGCTGGAAAGCATTCGACGTCGAAGAGGAGGAGACCCGCACATTGCAGGAGTCTCCCGGTGGGCAAAAATACAGATGCCGGGCGAAACGCTGCTGCTGAAGGCTTTTCCCAGGAGGAAGCGCGGAGCAGGATTTCAAAGCCTTCGGTCGGCTTAATGCTGTCCTCCTCGGCGCCAAGGCCCGCGCCGGGACCTCTGGAAAGCCTGCCCGAATTGTCTGTTCATCAGCCTCCCTGGCAACCCGCTGCTCATGTCAGCGATGCTTAATTACACAGGGTGATGGATTAATTTGTGTATTTGGGGCTTATCCAACCTGGAACTCAGGTCCAATCCATTTTTCTTCCAGTTTTTTTCCTGTCCGAGCTGGTATCTTAGTCAGGAAACTTCAAATTGAAAAAGTCCCCTCTGCTTTTCTCTCCCTAGACTGAGGCACTTACCATCGAGCAGCCGTGGGGATCAGGTGGATATATCTTTCAAACATTTTTTCTTTTTTTTGTGACTATACATTGCCTGGGATTTAAATGCACATTAATGTTCTGTGTTTTCTGTTTCACTGATTAGCTTGGCAAGCACAGAAGCCAAACCTTTCCCAGAGGCAAATGAATGGCTGCAGAGGAGGAATACCAGGAACCTCTCTTTGTTAGCTGAAGAATACGAACACTTAAAGCCAGAGAGACAGGCATTTCCTTTTCGTATAGAAAATCTATTACCAAGTGCTGGGCCTGGGGAGCAATTTTCCTCTTTCTATTCAGCTCATTTGTGCTAACCAACAGGGTATAATCTAAGTGAAAAAAGACAGTGCAGGTCAGTGACCCTGGTCGCTGATGTGGCTTGCTGGGATGGAGGGACGCCTGGCTTAGACCAGCCTAAACTCATTCATGGACCTGAACCCTAAAATCCTTCTGTGATGAAAACAGTCATCTGTTGTCAACGTTGGAGACCTCATATGAGAGCAGAGATACACCGCAGGACTGGTACCGCCTGCTTATTTTTGCAGTCTAAGCCCTCCCATTCTGATTCAGGAAACGATATTTGTTTACCTCAGGAGAGGAGAAGGTACAGCAACGGCCGTTAGAGTTGCATGGGAGCTGTGAACAAAGACGGGCCGATATTCTGCTTTGCTTGCAGTTCAAGTGATAATAAATCGACAGTTTCCCCATGTGCAAGAAGCTCATCGTCAGAAAAGACTTGCTAAAGCTAGGGGTAGTTTTTGAGGCAGCTGTATCTCCATGTCTCCTAATCATGCCAGCCAGTGTTTTCTGCTCCAGTCCATCAGGACTGCAATGAAGCAGTGGAAGCGACTTACAAAGCCACCTGAGTACCTTCATTGCCGCAGTGAGGAGGGTCAAGACCTTAAGCCGTGAGATTCTTCTGCCAGGCTGCTCAGCAAGCAATTTTCTCTCTTCTCTCCTTAGTATATGATTGGGATCATAAATGCTGACAACAAAATTGAAAGGAAGATTTCAAAAAGAAAGAAAGAAAGAAAGTGTTGTGTGCAACACACACAAAATAATATCATCCTGTAACTCAAGCCATGCCACAGATCTTCTGGGGCCTTCTGCTCTGCAGAACCAGCTGTGCTCCAGCAGCGGCTGTTTGTCAGGAGCTGGGTTAGCGGCAGCCGGCAGCTTCCCGCAGCAAAGCGGCAAAGTACTGCAGCTTCAGAGCACAGCATCCTCCCCGAGCTCAGAATTATTTCAGACTCATCTGTAATTACAGCCAAAGGAAACCGCCTTGGTAGAGCACTTGCTAAGGCTGCAAAGCCAAAGACGTGGCTATCGATAAATGCCAGAGTGAAGATTTCTTGTGCAACATGAATCCTTGCTGCTTATATGTCTGTTTTACGACAGTCTTCGTCCAGTAGAAAGTCCAGTACTATTTCTCCATCAGGACTTCTGTTTCTTCTCCACCAGGACTGGATAATGTTTATTTAATGAATGCTTTATCAATATGCAGTTGCTTTCTGGAGATGAGCTGCCAGGGTGTGACGGAGTCTTTCCGCTGGATGACACTCACATTTCTTACATAGGCATTTTGATTCGAAAGTAACTAGTTTTCTAATAAAAGCTTTGAATCAATCTGTAGCTCTCACTACTGGATGCCATCTTGGAGACGCTGGGGTGGTCTGGAGATAAACAACGAATATTGAAAACTTCAAATCTAGATTAAACAATGGTTTTTCTCCATGTTAGCTCATGCCTCCTTTCTAGAAGTCAACGCATTAAACTGGAAAGCTGTTAAGTGTAATAGTACTTCAAAGAGCTTTAAAATAATTTCAAGAAAATGTCAACCCCAGTCCTTGGCAAGCATTCGCCAAGGTGGCTCTTGGAGCTCAGAAATGTTAACCAAGTGGGTTTGTATTCTCCTCCAGAAACATGACTGTCTTATGAAATCTGCTTCCTCTACCAAATGCTGTATGTTATACCAGAACAATATAAAGTTGGCTTTGATGCTGTTATCTGCCTGTTTGTTTGCCTGTTTCTCAAATGCTTTGAAATATGAGATCTCCTTTTACAGACTGCATCCAAAGACTCCCTTTTCTACAGGGCTCAGCAATTACTACTAATCTGAACTCTCTGACAAGTATCGAACATAAAAGGGAACCAGAAGACACAGGGCAGCTCTTCACAGGCTGTGAAAGTGCTTTTGGAGTTGCTGCAAGTAAAGTCTTCCTGGATGCTTGGGCAGCTTTGGTAGAAAAGAGATTTCCTGGGAATGTCCCCAGATGGCCTGAGCATTTGTTTCATTAAGATGCTAGAAAAACACCATCCCTGTTCTTACACTCTTCTGCCTTGAGCTGTATGGAAAGACTGCCCATTTCTTCCCAAACCAGGAAAGACAGAAACAAGTTTTCTTGAAAAAATTGTAAAAACGTTTGAGAAGTTTGCAAGGATGACCAAATGGGCACTGTTAGTGATGCTGACCTCCAGAGCAGATGGGACGCAGGAAGGGAGGAGGAACCCTTGCTGGTGATGGGGTGTGCTGCTCCTTCCTGCAAGCTCAGCCTCGTTTGCTTCGTGCCCTTTAACATAACCCAGTCCCCGTGTTTTTATTTTTCCATATCTGAGCATATGCTTTGCTTTTAATGCTCTCTTAGCATTAAAAACTGCAGACAGACGTTGATGACCATGACCTCAAAAATCAAAAGCAAAGGTAACTGCAGATGAGCTAATCTGTGTATTCATCAAGATGCCTTTTGTGATTGCAGATATATCTTTTCCTTTAAAGGGTGCTAGAAAGCGGGATATTTTCTGAGAATTTAATTGTCTTTTAGGGCTGTAGGCAATGGATTGCAACAAATTGTTAAATTTGTACCTCTGTTTGCAGGCTATTTCACTACTGAAGTGAGATCATCGCAAAAGCAAGAAAAGAAATTCCAACATAGAATTATATTGAATTTTTTTTTTTTGAACACAGATCAACATCTTTAATGCTGGATTACTCAGTTAGAGAGCAGATGTCTTTCATTTTGCTCTGTTGGCGATGTTTAAATAATTCCTCTCCCTTCCAACAGTTCTCTGCTGCCCTGCCCTGTGTTATCTCCCATCATTTGACCAAACCACGATGTTCTGCTGTCCTCCGCTCAGAATGGTATGGTCCTGACGCGGGAGAAAACAGGAAACGGATGATCTAACTCAGTGCATCACCGTGCTGCTGGCCACGCAGCAGCTCAGGAAAAGATGATGAGTACAGACAAAGGGGAAAAATGTATTTTGGAGCTGTTAAGTGGAGCAGCAGTTTAGAGTCTACTTAATTCTCAGAGAAAGCAAAATTGCTCGCTCTGTTTAGAGAATCTTTTGTCTTTTTCTCCTGAGCCGAACAGGCTGGTCTGAGTGGCTGCTGTTTAAAGCCTGAGGCTCCGGACACAAAGAGCAGGTCCCAGAAGCTGGGGTGCTTCCTCCCCACCACGGGGAGCCGGGGGTAATATGCGAAGGGCTGAATTTTCATGAGTTCTGAATCGGCACTTCCAAGCATCACAAAATAGCATCTTTCTGGGCATTGCAGATCATTTACTTGGATAATTAGTGAGGCTAGCAGAGGCAAAAAGGGCAGTTTCAGCTGCCGCAGGATAATCTAATGCCATTGAATTCTCACAGTACTAGAGCTATGCTCAGAGAAGCGAGAGTTGTGAAACGGCCTTACCAACAACAGAGGAGAGAGGTATTACGGAAGGATTCACAGGAGGGAGAAACCACATCATGACTTTGAAAAGCAGACAAGAATAGGCAATTATACTTCTATGGGTAGCAAATAAGGCTTTTAATTGCAAAGTGAAGTCTAAACTCCTACTGAAACTCTTAAGCGCTTCAAGATGCGGGGACTGAAACTTTGGCTGCATCTCTGTGAAAAGCAGAGCTACTTGCAAGGTGTGGATACTGAACCCTGGAATACTGGAGGGATCCAGAAACACACGGCAAGCACAGCCGGACCTCGCTCTGCCTCCCCACAGCCCAGCAGCCCCAGCCCTCTGCAGCCGAGACGGACTCGGTCTCGTGGTGTTTCCCCTGACTGCGCACACGCCAGGCTCCACCGCCCGCAGAGCCAGCTCGCAGCCTCGGCCCTTCCATAAAACTCCAGGGCTCAGGTGCCAAAAAAGCTGCTCAGAGGCATGATTCCCCTGGGAAATCTGCCCCGTTTGCCAGCAGGTGTGGGAGGCAGGGGCAGAAGTCATCCTTGCAGGGAATGCTCGTTAAATACCCAACAGCTCAYGCACAAACCCCGGCGCAGCCGACGCAGCAGGGAGCACCGTGGGGATTTGCTTCCCTTCAGGTACCATTCTCCAGTGATGTAAATTAGACTCCACTGAGCTCCAGGCAGCTTTATTTGAGCTCTTCCTGGTATTGAAGCTTACTAAAGACGAGGACGAGTCTCTTTATTCTACACCATATTGTGCAGCATAAACCTACTCACAGATTTTAAGACTGTGAAGGAATTATCAGACACCCAGGAAATGTTGGATAATCTGTACCTATTCTCATTTTCTATGCCCCTCTGGCAAACTGCCCTGCAGTTTCCTGCTGGTATGGTGCTAAAATAGAAGGAAAATTGCTTCCTTATGAATCAGCACAACCAGTACCTTTTTCTTGTTTCATCTGGCTGAGTAATTTGTTCTTGAGAGGAAGAAAATGGTGCTCATAATCCCATGAAACGTCCACGGTCAAACATCCACAGACCCGAGGGAAGGCGAGTGACTATGGACTTGGGAGCCAAGTATTGAGACAAATTTCTAATTATTCTTTCCATCTACCAGCTTTTGATTAGACCCTGCAGGCTCTGCTGAGGTGCACAGGCAGCGTCTCCTGCAGTCTTAGGGGGAACAAAGCACGGAGGATCACCTGGACACCGCCGTGTCATTTTGTTATGCACTGCTGTTCTGTACGCTCCCGCTCCTGGAGCGGGGCCTGCGGGCTGCTGCCGTGACAAAGCCGGGATGGCAAGCAGGGTTAACTTATTGCAGAGAGACCATTGCTGCTCTGCGTGTTTGGAAAGTTAAGAGTTGCTGCAGAGGCATAAAGAGCTGGACGTGACATGACAACTCCTCTGCCCGCCACCTTAAAAAAAAAAGACTTATTTTTATTAACAGAGAATGAATGCAGACAAACATTTCTTTCCTGCTGGCAGCCATCTGTATGGTTTTGCAGGCATCGCGTGCACAGGCCAGGCGGCTTGCTGCCCAGCTCCCAGGGAAGCAGGCGGGCAAGGTGACGGACGAACCTCTGCAGGGTTCACAGCTTTGGGCCCTGGGTACGAGGCACAAAAGCCCTCGCCTCCTTTGCGAGCCAGGGCTGCCCGGAGGCTGGCAGAGCTGCCGTGGGCAGGGAGCCCTGGGGAGGGACGTCCCCTCCACGGGGCCTGGGTGTTTTTCGGGGTGCCAGAGCTGGGTGCTCTCCTTGCACCCCGGGGAGTCCCGCTGCAGCGGCTTCCCTGAAAGAGGCCTCGGGACAGTGCATGAAGAAGGATTCCACAGATATCTGCTCGGGGCAAAGGGGGGGCTTTTCCTCTCTGCCTCTGCAGAGGATCTCACRGCAGCTGGATGAGGGAGGCTGTGTGCATTATATTTATGACGGAAGTGTTTTCCTATAGCAGAAGGGATAAGGTCAGCAGCTCAGGTGATTAACAAGCCTGGGATCTCCTTCCCGGTCTGTTGCAGCCGCAGAGCCCACCGCATCGCTCTGAGCTGCGGGACCTGCTTCCCCCGCGGTGCTGGCACACAGAGCCCCCRGCACACGCCGCTCCTGCCTCTGTGGTGCACTCGGGCGGTGAGAACAGGCACAGAGCAAAACCAGGGGTAAAGGAGAGGTACAAGTTCGAGACAAGTGCAGGCTGAGGGTTAAGCTTAGGTTACATCTTTGCTTGCTGAGGAGCAGGTGATTTTGCGCTCCCTACGGCCTGAGCCATAAACCAGTCTAGTCTGTTCTGACTTTGGTGAAAGTCTGGACCCTGAGCCAAAATTAGGAAGAAACCTACACTGACGTTGATAGTATTTTGTTCCTATCAAGCGTGTCTCTTGCCTTGGCATGTTTCTGCTGCTTGTTCCCAGACACGGGGACAGCCCGCCTGGCCGTGGCCGTGTCACCGCCACAGTGCTGGGGAGGGATGCACCGAGCAGCCGGCGAAGGGCAGACCCATCCCGCCAGCCGGACAAACCTCGCCCTGCAGAGCTGGGGATGAGCGCTCCTAAGTCACAAATCAGCCGCACATCAGGGTTCCCGTCTCCTAGCGATTCCCCGCAGCAGGCTCCCCAGGCGCTCGGCCGGCTCCTGCTCTCAGCATCCCCAGGCTTCACCTGCTACCAGTGCTCCCGAGGTGTGAACGGACCGGTGGCCAGGCCCCTCCGCCTCCGGGGCAGCCAAGCCTCTTGGGCTGCTTGTGCTGCTCCACGTACGGGGGTGTCGGGGCAGCACGGGGCACCGGTGGCTCCCAAGCAGCATCCGAGCAGCCCCGGGGTGGCCAGCACCTGCCCCAGCTCACCTCTGGGGTGCAGAAGCAGCCAGGCGTTTTAAAAACCATGACACAGAGCCTTCCCCCCCCAGCCCTGCAGGACCGTCCACCTGCGGCTCTGTCRCTGCAGAGCCAGCTTTTGAGTTTTACAGCGACCCTCACAACAGGCACTTTTTCTTTGAAATTCTGTCTCTTGCAGTCATATCATTTCACAAAGAATTGTGGATTTCATAAGAAATGAGTTTATAATAGTCCTCTTTCCTGAGAAAATGTGACTTGACACAAGCTTAAAGGGCTTTTAAAATGCTAATCAAGAGGAAGCTAGAATTTATTACTGTTTACGATCGCATTAACCAGGGGATGCACCTTCTTTACAAGAAGCTCATCAGGAGAACTGCCATGCAAAACCGTGAAGCTCAACAGCGTGGGGCGATCCTTTCCTTTGGGAAGACCGCAGGAGACACAGACCTGTCTGAAGGGCAGTGCTGCTGTCCCCAGCCCCTCGTGCCCTTTAGATGCCAGTGTCCCTGTGGGACGTCCCCAGTTTCCCCCCTCTATTAAAAGCCGGCCATGCTGAGCTGTCCTGTTACTCTCACCTGGATCACTGGGATCCCATCCACATGAGCTCAGTCTCTCTGTGGTGCTTATTTGAAAGGTCAGGATCTGACTCATGGCTCTAGTATGGCGATATTTTTGGCTCCGTTTTAATCATTTTCTCCTGTATGTCTCACACGCCGCCTGCCAGAACTTCTTGTCCTCCCAATTATGGTGAAAATAGATTATTATTAATAGACTAATTCAGGAACTACTTTGGAATTATTGACAAACACACAATCTAGTCCAACAATATGAATTCCTCATTTATCTTCCTCACTCCAGTGCTGGTATGGGGATAAATGTTGGACCAGACTTCCCACGTTAGCTGGAGGGTAGAAAGCAAGGGAGATTGCTTTTGTCTGCTGCTATGAATGTTTATCTTAAAATCCTGATGTTCAACGTTACTTGCCAATACAAAAAGAACGACCAAAAAACCCATCACTAGGATCCTTACCATTAACTTGGGGTCTCCTTCCCATTTCCAGTGAAAGAATTAACACTTTTCTGTACTCTGCAGAAAACCAGTGCCCTGCTCCTTAAACCCCACGGTCTCACTGCACCAGCCATAGACATTCCAGTCCACATCACATGAACTCCCAAATCTTTTTGACATTAATTCGTATTCCTCAGTCTAGACCCATCATGCCCAGCTATTTCACTCCTGAGATCCCAACAATTTTAAAACTGCATTTCCTCTGCAGCAATTTTTTTCCACGTTAATATCATGTCTTTTATGTCTCATTATTTGGCAAATGTTAATTCATACCCAGCCCTCCTGTGAAGCAGAGAAATTGCTATCATTAACCTCATTTTACGGAAAGGAGAGAGTGGAGAAATTAAGTGATTTGCTGAGGGGAAAGAGGGAGAATCAGTATTAACATGGGAGTAAGGGCTCAAAGGTCCTGCCTCTGAACCATCCCTCTCCTCAGCGTCCCGAGTGCCAGGCATCCTTTTTTGGGTAGCCAGCACAGAGACCTACATCACACTTTGCTCACATCTTCTCTTCTGTTTTATTCCACATAACCTTTTTAATAAACACCAGGGTTGCCCAGGCATTAGAACAACAAGGAAAGTCTGCCTTCCCTTCCTCTTCTATCCAGCAGCAACGTGCCTTCAAAGTACTGCATTTGGTGCCCTTTTTTCCAGCCTGAAGACGATGCCATGCCCCTTCGCAGCGAGAGCCTGCTCCATCCATCGCCTGTGGCCAGCCGCTGGTCTTTGCAGTGGGACCGGCTGCCACTGCAGCCGGGGCAGCACTGCGCTGCCGCCACGCACTGCGGGCACCGCACAGCGCTGCCTTCCGCAAGGGTTCGCCGTGCCCGTGGGGCACGCCGGTACGAACCCCACGCATCACACCAAAGTGAAACAATAATGTCGTTCCCCGACACAGTCACAGCTCTGACGTGCAGAGATGGTATCTCTGGTTTCCCAGAAGGCAGGGCTTTCTCAGCTGTTTTTATTTTTGCCAAGTGACACATCTGATACACAGAGCAGTTAGCTGGTTCCCAGCTGTCACAGGGCTGAGCCACAGCGAACATGCCCACAGTACTTAACACTGGAACAAAACAAGCGCTCTCCTCGGCAATCGCCGGGCATCCTTTTTTAATGCTACATGTACTGGAAGTGCATATCTCAGCTGGCAGAAGCCTGGATTGCCAAAAACTACATCTCAGCCTGTGGAGGTGTCAGAAAAGATATTTTTGAAGTTCTGGACAAGCTCAGTCAGTGAAGTGCAGTTACCATGAAAAACTGTTTGTACAGAAGATTGATTTTGTTGCACACACACAGGATGTTGCACTTCTCAAATATAGCCAAAAGACAAAGCAGAGCACGCGCAGCAGTTTAGGAGACACGCTTTGCTGTTACTAATGCCTCAGATATTTATTGAGACTTGAGAGAGGGGAGAATTATCTCACTGTACAACCAAGACACTTAATTTTCCTTTTCTGTTTCTCTCATTTTATTTTGGAGGGGATTTTATTTCTCTACTGCATTTTTCCTGGTCTTTGGGTATGTGTTTAGATTTCCAAGAAATGTGTCCATTAAGAGTTTTCTTGTAGCCTGAGGTATGACTTTACCACCAAAAAAACCCCCTCTACCATAAAAATCATGTTCATTGATTGACTGATTGCTGAAGGCTGAGCACAATTAATGAGACTTCGCCACTATTTAGGACTCATGCATGACTAGGGCCACGACTAGGGCAAGGGGAAGTATTTAAGACATGAAATGCTTTTTCYTCATGAAGAGGTGAAAGTTAAAGTAGCATGAGTAATAGCAGAACTGGGTTGCAGCAGGCTTCCATTCCCAGGCTATCAAGAAACCCAAAGATATAATTCATAGTAGTTTTGGTGTCATTTTCAAATGCTTTAGTTTTTATTAAGCAGTTTGCAGAAAACTGAGTAAGACTCCAAGAAAAAAAGGCTTTTCTGATTGTTCTTTGACTGCTTTAATACAATTTGTTCGCATTTGAACAGTGGCACTCACCTGGGTCGCCAGCCCAGCCCATCCCCACTGCCAGYCCCCCGGCTGCCAGCGGTGCCGCGGCAGTGTTGGGGACACGGCCGGTGCACCAGCACAGGGCTGTGCCAGCGGACAAGGGTCCTGCCTGGAAACCCTGTTCTTTCTGTCTGTCCATCTTTCCTGTGGTTGGTTGTGCCCGAAGACATAGAAGACTGAAAGCTGGATGCATGGCAGAGTTCAGGGTCCCATCTCAAACAGGGCTGCTTATCACTGCTGAACTTGCCAGGTCTCTCTTCCTGGATAAGTGCTCAGCCACCAAACTGGGACAACCAGAACAGGGACTCTGGAGCTGGGTTAAGAAAAGCAAGCAAGTTTTTGAACAGGTTTTTATCCTTGCCAAGGTCCCAGGGATGTGGTACCATGCACATTCCTGTGCAAGATCCTGTATTTCTTACTGCTCCCCGAGTCCCTCAGGGAGCAGCGGCAACGCACTGCCTCCAGCGGGGATGCTCATGGGGCCGTGAATGTCTGCTCAGCCCCACCAACTTGCAGCTGATGCATCTCTTCCTGCTTAGGTGATCATGGTGAAAAATGAGTTGATTAGTTCTCTGTTAGACTGCAGAATAACCAATTCTTTTTTTAGATGATTTTTCTTTTCCACATAGATATGAAGTAGAACAGCTTTCCAGAGGAAGCCCTGTGTTTCAAACACAGTCTTCCCATGTGGGCGTCTGCCGGAGGCAAGGGGGTTCTCCAAAGAGGGGGTGTACGCAGACCAAAGCCCCCTCTGGCTCAGGAGGAGATTTTCCCACCGAGGAGGAAGGCTTCCCCCATGCTGGGCAAGCGATTTAATTGCGCAGTTTCGGTACAAGTATAGCTGTGAGGATCACTCCGATTCTGCCTGTGTCTATCTGGCATGTCTTGTAAGAGCTTGCCTGACCAAGCCCCTTGGAAGACACTGGTGGGAAGAATCTCTTTTCTGTGTCCTGTCCAAATTACCAGCTTTCTAATCATACTGCCTCTTTCCAAAGCATGTGGCTTTCATGGGAAAACAGGAAATTGGGCTTATTAGGAGCAGCCGGAGAGGCACCTTCAATGGCTAGAGCTCTCTGAGGTTGCTCCTGCTGCTGCAATATTCCCTCAAGATGGATGGTGACACATGCGTAAGGGTGTCAGTCAGTTATGCTCCTGGCCCTTTAAGCCTTGATCTGAAATGTAATACTTTAGGAATATGATGGTTTAAACAATTTTAGTCAGTGAGTCAGTTCCGGATTATCAGCCTACAGCAGGAGGGTAGTGACTCTCCTTCATAAATTAGCAACCAACGAGCTTTTCCTTTTGATGAATGTTATTTTAAAGACTCATCTCACTTATTAGCTCCAAGTACCCTGCCCATTAATCACTGCAAAGGAACATTGCACCCTCCTCCCCCTGACAGCTTTATTCCTCRGATGACTAGTTCAACATCACCAGAAGAGAAAAGAAGAAAGAGGGAGAAGGGAACAGAAAAGATGAGGTCCCACCAGACGTGGGGAAGTAAGTGCCATTACGGGAAAGTCACCTCAAGTGATGGGAAGGGTGGGAAGCAGCTTGCAAGGCTTCCAGACCTAAAAATATTAGAAAACAACTAAACCTATGCCTGTCAAAGTTTTGCCTGGCTTGGGAAAAAGGAGCAGGGAAAGGTCCTGTGCCAAAACGTGAGCAGTTCAGAGCCTGGGTAGAGTAGGCTCTGGTTGCCTCATCTGACAGCATCTTACCAATTGCCACACACCCCCTAAGTCTTCATGTGAGCTATGCTTATTTCCATTAAATACTGGTGAGACAGCAACAGTCAACTCTTCCACTACTTAAATGAGCCCCTCAGTTTGGCCATGAGTCTCTATTGTTCTCCACAAGCTGTGATTTACCGAGGAGGAATATCAGTTAAACAGACCGTGACAGTAGATGAAACTGCTGAGAAACAAGTTCCCTGCACATGGCTTGATTTCATATCTCAGTTTCTAGAAACTGAGAGAATCTGTGATTATCCCTAAAGTAAGCTTAGTGATACCAGTGAAGAGCCTCTGGGTATGACTGAACAGAAAAAAGTCCCAGAAGTATCAGTTCAGTGAATATTTAGTCTAACTCGCAAGGCATCATGGAAGGGTGGTGACTGCAACAACTGCCAAGACGTGATCCAATCTCCTAAGATCTCAGACCAAATTTACTTCTGGTCTAATTCCGCTAGTTTCTTGAAGATAGAAGAGATCTGCCCCTCACATTCAGTATCTATGAAGGGGATTACATTTCAAATGAGGCTTGTAGATTTATGTACATATACATATGTGTATATGTATATATACATATATATGTACACACACATTTTCAAGGGTGAAGAAGGGGGAACCACACTCTCTGACACTGCGGAACTAGAGACTGATGTTGCTTCATATTTGATTCAGAGCACAGCGAGGGATTAACCCCTGGTTTCAAGGGGCTCACAAGGCGATGGTTTTTGCCTGGTCTGACAGATGCTAGGTCTTTTCAAGAACAACGCTGCCCAGATGCTCTGCTCCCATTATGATGTGGGAGCAGAGGAATGCTGATGGCTTGTAGCTGATTGCATGCTCACAGCATCATTTCTATTTATTCCTCACAGGCTTCATGCCACCCTAATGTTGGCTCAGCTCAGACAAGCTGAAGCATATGCTTATTTGGAACAGTGTTTTAAACTCTTAACTCTTCCAGGTGAAATCCATCTTTCCGGAAACCCCTTTTTCTGCCTTCCCAGGAGTCTCGCCAAGCTTCTTGAACCCATTCTCCCCTACTGAGACCCCTTCCTATACTGGAGTCTTGTTTGGAGATTGGTCATTTGAGGAGCTAGGCAAGGTTTAAGAGAGTCACAGTCAGTGCTGGTCTTGCAGACTTGCCCATTTGCTCAGAAGTTTGAGGACCCCATGGGCAACACTGCTCCTGGCATCGCTTATTGTTGCTTCAAACCATTAACTTGAATTTAATGATTGGCAAATCAGTAAAATACACTGACAAGAGAAAGTAAATCTTCATTTGGCTTATATTCCACCACTATCAGCAGAGAAAGGATTTCAGTTACGAACCTTACATGATGGTGAGAGACTGCTGCAGCGTCTCTCCCTGAAAAGGGCCCAAAGTGTGTTAACCAAGGGAATTACTCTAGCATGCCCTGGTCAAAATGAAGCATCTGATGCCTGCTGATACTCGTGGGAAGGTGAATCCTCTTCCCTGATCCCATAGGCCCAGGAAAAGTTTCATAAGGATTTTTAAAGCCCTGCTCAGAGCTCATTGAAATTTGTTTCAATAGGCTATAAAATCAAGTAAAGGGCCATGGGGATCCTCCCAAGAACTTCACTGGGCCTAGCAGACCACCACCATTAGTCTTACAACTCTTTCTTCCCATTGTTTCTGCATTTCACCTTCCAGATCTTTCTTTTTTCTGTGGCTTACATTGTATTACCAAGTGCTCCCTGAAGAAGTAAAAGGAGACTTTCACACTGTTACTAGGTTGGCAGGCTCATTAGCAAAGGTATCAAAATCAAGTTTGAATGTTTTAAAATTAACAAAGCCAAATTGCGGTGTATCCAACACCTTTAAAATTGTACAGGCTACAGGAGGAAAACGGGGCAAGTGCCTGCCTGGTTGCACAGGCAGCCCTGGAAGTGATTTTCCAGGGAAAGAGAACTGCTGAGCCGGAGCAAGGTCCAGCTGAAGCGGAGGGAAGAGTTTCTTTCATCACAGGCTTGCTAACTTAATGAGGAAACCTTTAAACTAAGATTAATGAGGTTGGTGACATGAGCCTACAGGTGGGTCCAAACCACAGAGACCTGGAAGGAAGCCTAAGCACAGGCAGTCAGAGTAGGGACAAGAAGGAAAATAATGGCTCATTTTTGTTCACCCTCTTTGATGTCTGTGTCCTAATGAAAGAAATACACAAGTAAGCTCCTTGCCAAGAAAAGCAGAAGATTCCTATAGAAAAAATTTTCAAGCAGAAAGTCAGTTGACTGCAATAGGAAAAAATTATAAAATAGGAATTTTTTTTAAGTTGCTGCTGGAAAATAATTTTCACCCAAGATTTTTTTCATTTTAAGATTGATAGTGCTACTTTATATTTTAAGCTAAAAAAAAAAAATTGATTTTTCCATGGCAATTGGCAACTCCTTTTGCTGGCTAGACCTCCTGTGAAACTTTTTCATAAAACATTTTGAAAKTCTTGTGTGACTGACAGCTGTCATACTGGCTTCACTTTTATCCCTTTCTTCTCCTTCCTTGGCTCACTATCTCCCTGAACTATCCTGGGGATTTTTGGGAAACTGGCAAAAAGCCTCCAGCAGAAGAACAGCAGAAACCCCTGGGATCCCTTCTTTTGCCCCATGCAGCGTTACAGATCATGACCTTCACCTCCAGCAAACGATGCTGGAACCACCAGGCCCACAAGCAGGACAGATGGGTCCAGTTACCGTTTTGCAAAGGTACCCGCAGAGGTACCGGCTGGTGGCACGGTGCGGTGCCACGTCCCGCACGTCAACGAGGTGGATTCCACATCGAGTGCCAGGTTTTGCTGCACAGAAAGCACTGGTGTAGCTTGCAAGCCCAGCAGGACSCAGCCAGGGACCCCCAAGCACCCCTCGCCCTGACCGCTCTCTGCCGTCCCCTCCTGGCCTGAGCCCTGGCAGGTTATTACACACCCCATGGCCTCGAATCTGAGCCAAAATATGACAGTAATAGTCTGCTAAAGGGGACACGTAAGAACAGCACCTTCGTGGGCTTTTTTCTGTTGTGTGTTTGCTTGGTTTTAAGGCAGGTAAAGAATTCACAAAAAGATTTTATAGTGAGAATTTTTCTTCACCCAAAGGCAGAAGTTTATATTTTTCACTTAATATTCCTAGAAATAGCAGAAATAGTTGCTTGAGAAAACTGTGCATGTTTTCAGAAAAAAGAGGAAAGCTTTCGTGGTTCAGATTTGAAGTGATCTATGCTTTCCGTAAGCATATGTGCTAAAGTTTAACTTTTCTTTCTTTTCAACTTTAAAAAAAAAACCACAAACTTTTTCATACAGGGAACAAAAATACAGCTTTTTGCATTTTAAATGCTAGATTTTAAAGTGTCCGGCAGTCCAGGTGAAACATGCCAGCTGGACATTAGTGACAGCCCTGGCAGAAGAGCGAGCAGGAGGACGATGGCATCCACATCAGCAGAGGCGCAGGGCAGGGGATCGGGCCAAGCTCCTCCTGCTACCTCGCGCACGGCAAAGCCCCCGAGGTCAGGATCGCGCTCCCCAGACCCCTGGGCAGGGTAAAGCTCTAAGTTAATTCAGCTGCACAACACCAACAGCAGCACCCCAGCAAGCCCAACGGTTTGAGGATTTCAGGCAAGCAGTGCGTGTGAAGAGCCCAGCAGAAACATGATGGGGCTTTGCAGGGAAACAGGAATCTCCTGCTATGCAGAACCAGAGTGGAAAGGCCAAACAGACACCGGGGTGTTTGTCTCCTCAGGTAGACAAAAGGGCACCACGGTAATGAGGACAAAAAGTGTTTTAATAGACAGACATTTGTTATCATAGGAAAGAACAAGATGATTTAGTTCATCTAAGAATCTCAGACCACAAAGAAAATTGAACCGACGTTTATACACACACACACTAATTACCAGGGACATTAGCACATCATATGAGTTTCCTAGACTGAAAATATCACAAACTACACGTTGCTAGGTACCTTGCTTTGGGAACTGCTGCCTGAAAGCCCAGTCAGCTTCAGCAAATTAAAGAAAGGCAAAATTGTATTTAATCACAATGGTGATAGAGTTCACAGTCAGGATCCAAAACAGCAAAGGCTAAAACATAGACTGAAAAAAATCTTCCAGGAGAGAACAGACATTCGGGGGCAAGATTTGAGGGTTTTTTCTGTTCAAAAGACCACAACTGAAGCAAAATTATCATGTCAACTTCCAGCCCTAGCAGCGAGCCCCAGGGTGGAAGCCAGCTCTTCTCAGCAGAGAGAGCAAGAAACCAAAGCACACCCCTAATCCCAGGAAGAGGTCCCACAGAACACATCTGAAACCCGTTCTTGGAGACATGGTGGAAGGCAAATGGTCCTTGAATTTCTGTTACCCAGTTGTACCCAGACTTATGCTTCACAGTGCCTGGCTCTCTCTAAATCAAGGATGTTTCCCCAAAATACCTTTTGGTACATAACGTGACAAGACACAGAGGAATCTGGCTTAATATCTATTCTCTTAAGTTTCTTAAGGCAAGCTCATCATTATCTGTCCTGCAGGGCAGGAGACCAACTCAGGAAATTGGGGAAGAGGCATGGAAAAAAGGAAAAAAAAAAAACCAGAAAAAGCCACTTTGTGGCAACGAGCTCACCCTTCTCTGGGAGCTGGATGCAATGGATCCGGCCATCTGCTGGGAGCAGCGGGAGGAGAGCAGGATGCTGAGGAACCAGAGCCAAAGGAGCTGTGGGGAGCGGGCTCCTAGAAATAAGCCCTGGTGATAAGGTGATGAGCTACAGCTTGCTCGGGGGACACACACAGCCGACACCTGAAGGGGATCACCACCATCACACCTGGCAGGGTCATTTTCTTCAATAAGCTTTGATTCCTTTTCTCACATTACTCAACAGCATCCACAATCTCCCATGGCATCCCAGTCAGCTGCCAGCATTTTGTAACCTAAAAGCATGTATATACTTCGAAAAAAAAGTCCTGATTTTTTAAAGCAGTGAGCCCTAATTAGCCATCTCATCCATTGTCATCCGTCCTGACAGTAGTGATGCTGTGCTTTCCCGAGGCTATATGCATGGTTAAGCCTGCTAAACCCCAGGAAGGGTTTCTATGTGTTTAGGCAACAGATAGGGCATTCTCATCAGCTTCATCTCATACAGGATAAAAATCTTTGGGGGTGACCTCTCACCAGAAGTCCACTTTAACTCTGGAGTGTGTTGGAGAGAGGAGAAGAGAAACAATTCTGGGATTTGGGAAAAGTTGTTCCTTCCTGCAAAGCCCTGGCTTTAGCCTCCGAGCCCTGAAGCATCTCTCCAAACACAAAGAGTGTAGCCTGGGTAGAGGCTGTGACTAATCTTGTTTGGCTGATATTTTTCTGAATTTATCAACTTTTAACTTTTTTATGACCTTTCTGAGTAAGTACAAACATTGTAAATTATATAACTCTTGAAAGCAGGAGCTGGCAATGTGCGATAAAGCAGCTGTCAGGAGTGTCATTCCAACTCGAGATGATGGCAGATTCAAAGCATTTTTAATAACGCTTCTGATTGTTATTTCTATCTGAAAGAAAAAAAGAGAAAAAAAGAAGAAATACATAATGAGAATTGTGTGTTTCGCTTTTACAACACACTTTAGTTGAAAGCTTTGTAGCTTTTCATACAAAATGAAATGATGAARCCTTTTTCCCACTTGAGTTCATGTAACAAGAACGAAGCACTCTCCCAAAACAGGCAGATTAACAGGCAGACCTGATCCCACATCTGGAAACTCAAAAAAATACCCTGGAGGCACATGAAATAGGGTAATATGCTGTAGGTATTAACGCAGCCAATAACCTTTAGCCCAGGACCATTGGTATTCAATACATGATGTTCTGCGAGATGGGGCTAAAAGATTTTCCCCTGCAGGTCTCCCAGCTCGGGCAGCGAGAGGCAGAGGAGGCACCCCGTGACGGGCGGCCGCAGCAGCGGCTGGCAGCCAGGCTGGCTGGGCGCTGGGGTGCCTGGTCCCGTCAGCCTGATCTGCTGCACCGCAGGCTCAGGTGCATCCCCCGAAAACCTYCCGGTCACCTGTCTTTAGCTGTGGGACAGCAGGCTACAGCAAAGACTCTATTAATTCAGCTACACAGCCAAGGAAATGTTTTGTTCCTTTCCTGAAAGCTGTGGAAACAAGTAATGATTTATAGTAATTTATTTATGGTCTGATTCTGCACCTTTCCGTACACACCGAGCCATGCCTTGTTCCCCATCCAGGGCTTTTGCATTGAGGTGCTAACTCCCTGGGAGTGAGTGGTTGAATCAGACCCTTGTTGCTAAACACAGCAGGAGCTTCAGGTAGAAGAAAGAGGAGAAAGAAAAGTTAATGGCAAGTAATAGCAGTATTTGTCACTGAAAGCATTCACAGAACTTTTGCAAATATTGAGTAATGACTCACAATATTGAAGGTGAGTAGGTGTTAGCAAGGTGCGGGTTTGAGCTCTACCCTACTCCTTCAGAAAAGCTTTACCAAGACATTAATCCGAAAGAGCTGACTGAAGTTTATGTCTTCAGCTTTCAGATGTTAAAACAGGGGTGAGAAAATGGGATTTTGATCGATGTGATAAGGGAAAGGAGCAAGGTGAGGAAGTGAGCGAAGTTTTAGCGTGGGAGCCGGCACCGCTTCCCTTGCCGTGTGCCGCAGGGGGAGAGCCGAGCCCCGCTGCCGGCAGCGGCTGGGCCCCCTCCTTCCCCGGCGCCTCAGTTTCCCCCTCTCTACTGTGACCTGCGCAGAGACTTATGGCAGATCTTGCCTTCAGCTCTTTCCCTCATCCTGTGCTCACGCCTTTTCCCAAAATAAATCCGAGTGAGCAGCAGGCCGGTTGTGCCCAGGCAGCCGTCCTGCAGCGAGGCATGAGATGGGCTGAGCAGGCAGCAGCAGAGCAGCCCTGGCTCTCCGAGCAGCCCCCCTCGATGCCCGGTCCCCACTGGAGCAGGCTTTCGGAAGGCACGTGGCTGGGGATGGTGACAGCTCTGCTGACCCAGGGAAGGAGGGGAGATGAGCTGGGGGTCCTTCGCAGCCTGCCAGCACCAGCCCGGGAGCCAGGCGCGAGCAGCACCCTCCTGACAGGTGTCTGCCCACCGGCTGCCGTGCAGCCGGGGCGAGGGAGAGAGGCAGGGCTTCTGTCACAGGTCCATGGACCACGGCATGGTCTGGTTCCCCTTGGGACCATCGTCAGCTTTTGCTCGAGCCAGCCTTGGCCTCACAGCACCGTTGTTTCATTTTCCTCCATTACCAACAGAAGCTGCTTACCTGGTGTCTTCTCCCCACAAAGCACTGTGAAAACAAGCACTACCACCGTCATTTCACGCATGGGAAAAGAGCTCCCTCGGCACAGAAAGTGCCAGTGCATTTTGCAGTGGGGTCATGGTTGTAAGGTGTCTGTGTCCCCCCTCCCGCGCCTGTCAGCATGCTGGCTGGGGGTGGAAGAGCAGCTTTGCAGCCCTGACGCCCGCTGCAGGGGAGGGTGTTGTGCCCCTCGCCCAGGCTGCGGCTGTGGGGCTCGCTGCCGCGCGGGTCCGGCTGGGCACCCGGAGGAAGCCTCCCCGGCGGCAGCCCAGCACGGCGGCAGACCTGCAGCAAAGGCACTTACAGCTCCTGCAAGGACAGGGAGACAGACAGTAAAGCCAGGGAGCTGSCATGGTCCGGGCCGTAGAAGTGCAGGAAAGAAAGCGTTTTCCTAAGAGATGGTGTGACGTTAGCTGCAGCCGGACCAGCCACGATACAATGGGCAGATAGGATCTGTGACCAATTTATTTCTGTTACATCTCTTTTGGAGTTGACACTCTTTTAAAAAGCTCCTTGGTCTGGTTCTTCTTCAAACAGAGCTTTGCCCAGGGCTATGCAGGGCTCTGATACTGTTTTTGAGGTGCTCCCTAAAAAGGTGATCCTAAAAAGGATCTCAAAGCCTGGGAGGATTCAGGACCAAGTTTTTTTCAGCTGTGAGATTAGATGGCTGCACTAGTTGCACCCCACTGCTCACCCTGGGGGGGAAGAGTTTTCCAGAAACATGCAGGGCAATGAGCTTCGGGAAGAGCGATTTCAGCCTGGACATGTGAGGCTGTCCCCCCTACACGTTCAGGTTTAGCATCACTGGACCACATCCCTCCGTTCTCGAGGCAGCATTAAGGTGAATGACCCCCGTGCCAGGAGAGTGCAGAACAGCAGAGACCTGCATGCGAGCGCCTGTGAAAGTCACAGAAGAGCGAGTCTGTCGGAGGCGCTGAAAATCCCACCGTGGACCCCCAGCTGTTTTTCTGTCAGACTTGTTGCACTGACAGGAGAAGTTTTCTTTGTCTTCTCAAGATATTTTTGAAGTGAAGCAGGCTCTGAGGGGTGCCTCGCTGAAGCTGCTGCGGGCCCCCGGGGCGAGGGTCGTTGCTCCAGAGCAGGCTGACCCCACTGCCACAGTGGTCTCGCTGCCAGCTGCCTTTGTGCCGCAGCGGGCACGTCTCGCTGCCTTCATTTCTCCATCTCTTCACGGGTGTTAACGGCGTGACTCAGCCACCCCGAGTGCTGGGAGAAAAGCTGGAATGAGGCACACAAGCCTCTTTCTCCGGCGGTCCCATACAGCCACATGCCCTTTCTCTTCATTCTGGTCCTCCCGAATCAGTCCAACCTCCATACCTCAGCATGGCTCATTCACTCCTGTGACAAAGAGGGACATTCCTCTACTTTTTTATTCCTCCATTCCTCCAGACGTTTTAAAGTTGTCACTTTTTAAATTATTCTCATAAGGCTAAGCCAACACCTCCTTTTCTGATACTTTCTGCATAGCGCTATGATCTTAGCATCCTTTCTTCTGTCAGCTGATGGAAACAAACCTTGCATACATTGCGCTTTCCATATAAAAACTACCGAGTCTTGTGATTTTGAGGCTAATGTAGAGGACTCGGGAGAAGAGTGGACAAAAGACAGGATGCCCACTCATGAGAAGAAATGGCGAAAAAAGATGGCACGTTGTTCAAAACAGCCTTCAGAGCGGCGATGAAACTCTGGAAGACATGTTAATGACAGGGAAAAATATCTGCGGGATTCATCTGTTTGTTTTAACTTCCCCAGGGCAAGTGTTTTCCAATCGTGGGCTTTTGTGTATATTTAGGTGYAATATTATTACTAACAAATCATGAGCTGGAAAGGAGAGACGTTATGTCAGAGGGCGAAAACTGATACCGTTAACATTTGGTTCAACTTCACCGGAAATTTGTCATCTACCTTGTCTTTTTTGGAAGAGTCCAAAGTTTTAAGCTCAGTGTGTCAGTGGTATTTGGCTACTCTCTGCTTTGGCTGACCATTGCAATTTAGCCGTCAAGACCTATTTTTAGTCATATGAATAATGAAGAACTTTTGGAGTGGATCCTGAAATGTCCTGAGACTCAACAAGAATGTGACAGTGGCACTCAGCGGAGCTTACTTGCAAGTGCTTTATTTGTTCATTTGCACAGTGCCTTTTTATCCCAGTGTTTGTAGTGAGTCACATTTCCTCTGCCCACGGCTTCCTTGTAAAAAGTAGTATAATAATGAGGTACTCTTTTGCTAACTTAGTATTCAGCATAGGTCCAGGAAGTTAAGCTTTTCTATTGATTGTTTTCTATGCTTGTGAGTATGAAAGCCTCTGCCAAAGCCCTCTCTGCCAGGCTGGCTGGTTAAGATCTGTCAGTGAAGTGTTTTGAACATAATTGCTCCACTTCCGTTGCCRATCTGTGCTATCAGTTCTGGGAACTCAGGACTCAGTGTAGTTATCCAGCTGGGCCGCATTAGGAACTCGAGGTCAGGCTACCTTATCTTATTTATTTTAATTTGTTCTTTTAACTTAGATACAGAACTCCTCAGATGTATATTATCTTTGAGGCCCAAGAGATCTCTGCCAAGGCAGTAGGCAAAGCTCCAGAATTACAGCACTGGCATTAGCAACGAGTGATTTAAACTGAGGCACATCCCTGAAAAAGGATGGTTGGTTGGTTTATCAGGACCTTGGGTTTCTTGAATTGCAGGTGAACTTCCAGGGACGTGCATGCACATGCACAAATAATCTCTTATCGTATATCAATAATCTCATCTCCTATCATAGATGACTAAAATGCTCCAAATAGGTGCCCAAGTTCATATTGTATTTCTCAAGTCTCGAATTACATTTTGATAGGATTTTTCAAATCCTCTGAGAAATACCTCTTCACTCATACCACTATAGCACTACTGAAAACCAGCAGTTTAATAAGAGGCCTGTGGTTATGATAGCCTTGATCCTACTTTCCATTGCCAAAGCAGCTTGAAAATTAATAAAGTTGCCCATCTTGGGTCACGATTTGGAGGACAGGCTCATTTCCAGTGTATGACATCCCTTGCTGGCTATTTCTGCTCTCGTACCAGACACCTCGGAGGAAGGCAGCAAGGGGACCACCTCTCCTAGGTGGGGGTAGCACCAGGTCAACTACTTGAACATCTTATTGGTCCCATAGTCCGCTGCCAGGTGGAAGATGTGACGCTTGACGTTTATTTTGACTTCTCCTGACTTTGCAACGTTGTGTCAGTCTTGCCCATGTCTAACCTCAGCCAGCAACGCCTCATCAAATGCCATTTCAGGCCGACTCTCGGTAATACCTTCAGCACCACTCGATGAGGCAGATGAGGCAGAGCTGTAGCAGGTTGTTTTAAAGCGCACTGCATCTGTGGGGCCTCCAGGTGAAGCAGGCAGGTTTCAGCGCTGCTTTTTACCCGCCACGTTGACAGTTCTTCCACCGGACCCCTCTGAGCTGCCGCTCGGCGGGGCTGGGGGCCCGGACCTGCTCCCCAGCTCCCGCGGGAGGGCGCGCGCGGAAACGCGGGGCGCGGGGCAGCTCCCGCGCGCGCGGGCGCGGGCGCGGGGACCGGTGCCGCAGCGCCCCCTGGCGCCTCCCGCGGGGCGGGAGCGGGACGCGGGGGGGGGGGGCGGGGGCGGGGGGACAGCGCCGATCCCGGGGGTCGTTTCCAGCGATACTTTGGGAAGTCAGTGGCTAACTCAGGGTGGAGTTACTCATCTCTGTTTGCTTTTCGCATTTTGGTGTATATCTTCTTTAGTCTCCTCTTGCTCTTTCCTCTCCTGAAAAACAAGAGGAATGACAACAAGTAATACGTGCTGGTGAGAGAAAATGTGGGCAGTTTAAGTGCAACTCTTGCAACAGCATACCTTTCAAAGCAACACACTGGAGCAGAGGCCAGATGGCCCATAGTTCAATTTTATCCCGTGGTGGGATCAGAGCTAACTCTGAAGTTGTTGATAAAATTACCAGAAATCTGCCCCTCATACTGTGGAAATCCAGGCAAGCTATTATGTATTTATGCTTTACCTGAGGAAACTCTTCTCATCCAGCCTCCTTGTTTCTTCTCACCAGCCATCCCAGTGCCCCCTGGCTCTGCCAGCCGTGGGCTGCACTTGCACCACTCCGAAGTTCCTCCTGCCGGTGCCGGTGGCGGGGGAGGCAGGAGTCAGAGCCTTCACGTTATTGCGGCGCTTACACCACGTGCATTGTGCCCCCACCAGATCTAGGGCAATGCTGGAGCCAGCCACCCACCCTTTCTGTGGGGACAGCTGTGGGCAGGGAGCAGAGGAAAGCGAGTGCTGATGGTTGGGTCCTCACCTCCCCGTCACTGAGAGCACTTCCAGCGGCTGCAGCAAAGCTGGAGGGGTAAATGCTCTTCCAGGCCTTGCTCTTCTGTCTAAAAACCATCTTTCACCCTAGCCCGTAGTTGTGGCTCAGTGTCCGCAGATGCTGGAGGGTGGGATAGGTGCAGGTTGTGAAATGCCCCCCGGCCAGGAGAGGACCAAGACCTCCCCGATGCAGGGAGCGCGAGTGGGGACTGCAACGCCCTGCCTGCAGACAGCCACTCGCACTCGCACTGTGAAGACTTCCGAGGCTGGGGACTGATCCCCTTTGCTCCTGGAAGAGCAGCAAATGGCATTTACTACAAAAGGCTTGAAACCGAGCAGGAAGCTACAGGAATAACAAGAATCTTGGGTGCTTTTTTATTAACAGTGAGTTCTCAGAGCCACTTTGATCTGATCCTCGGAGCATTTTTCCTCCCCTTTGGACTCTATGCACTTTAAACACCAATATGATTTCATGGAACAACATTTTTGTTACCTCCTTGCCTTGGACACTTTTTGCTTTTTCTCGCTGCCACGCTGCTCCGACACACTCAGCACAGCAGTGGGTGGGAGCCACGCGCGAAGCCGGACACCGAGAGGGACCCGCGCTCTTCCCTGCTGAGTCATTCACAGCCCCAGGACACGCCGGGGATTTTTCTCCACCCTAAAAACAAATAGAACATTTGGACTGAGTTGGAAAGATAACATGTAACACAGACATTTGTCTGAAGTAGGGATAATGGAAAAAGAAGAAAGCAATTTCTTTCTCTCCCAACATGCTACAAGAAAACTTTATTAATATGGGTCTTTAGTAGGAGTACTCCAGTAAATGTACAGGAGTATTACTGGGAACATCCTGAAACTCACTATTCTGTTTAAAGATGCTGGCTGTTGTGCTTCTCGGTGGCTCTGATTCAGAACCAGTCATTAATTATTAGTATCTCAGCTCTGGATTTCATGGAAGCTCATATGTAGATGAGACCTGCTATAATTTCATGCTTATTTAATGTAAAACTTCCTTTGGGAAATAAGGTGCTAAGTGTGCTTTGAATCAGCAAGGCAAAACCTACAGAAGTTACTTCCAAGTTGCTGCAGGTCGGTCAGTAATGTTTGAATGGGCAGCGATGGGGGCAATCAGTTTTTCTCACCTGAAAAGTCTGTTCCGTACCTCATTGAAATATTCTGGAATAAAACAAAGCAAACCACAAGAGAAATAAACCACTGCATTTTTGCAAATGAACAGAGGTGAAACAGCTGAAATAGTGAAGTGCAGTTGTAGAAGTAAAATAAATGAGCAGTGTTGGTAATGCTAATCTTATAAAGAATTACAAGACCTTCAATAATGTCAGGACCCCAGTGTGACACATTCCAGCTGACAAATAGACTCCGATCTTCCAGGCCTTTGGATTTACAGTGGGGGAGAGATGAGACATAACATGGCACGTGTTGCGTGCCACCCCCCAGGTCCTCAGACCTTCCATGAGTTGCCAGCAGCTCAGTCCCCTCCTGGCTGTCCATCGCGCCTCTCCCTGCAGCGTCTCCCTTTCTGAAGACATGCTTTCACATCTTTCTGTGTGCTGGCACACCCAGGGACAGCACCTTGCCAATAAACAGCCTGTGGGATTTTAAGCGATCAATGGGACAGCTTCACACCAGATTTCTATGAGATGAATGTCGATACAAATCCCATTTACTCTTGTCCTCTTCTTGTCAGGAGAATATTAAAAATGAAAATGAATTAGGGACAGTTTAAGGGTCAGCGCAGATGCCACAAATGAGGATTTTCCACTTGATAAAGCTGAGAATTTTGTTCTCCTAGGAAAAAAAGAATGACGTCTCATTTTGTCATGTAAAATAGTGGGTCCACACTTCCTCACCTTACCGGACACCAATCTCTGTGCAAATAATGGCATTGTGAGTCTTAATGCCTTTCTTGTAAAGAAAAAAATCATCAACGAGGAACAATTCTTGAATCTGAGTCAGTGATCAAAAATTCAAAAAATGAACAAGGTCCACAGTAGAAGTAAAGTTGCTATTAGTTTTACCAGCTTAATCATTGCACAACTTGCTAATAATTACTCCACTGGCAAGCTTATCTCCCACACAAGGAGCACTGGATTATTTAGTAATAGCAATAATTCTAAACTGAGTCTAAATTCAGGCTACCAGTCTGACATGTTTATAGTAATGTGTTTGGGAGGTAGAGAGCCTTACAAGTGAATCTTCAGATTTCTTCTTATCACAGTTAAAGACAAAATGAGAGTGACCCTCTATGGATGGATATATTTCCCCATTCCTCTCGCTTACATATACCTCTCTCTTTGTACATCTCCCTGTTTTTCAAAATAAAGGCATTTGGCCTTGATTAGGAGAGAGCCACAATGCTTTGCGCTTTAATGGTACTGTGAAGTGAATCCAATTAACTGGTGCAGTTCTAATAGCTCAGGATGTGACTAATTCTCCCCTAGCCTGTGGCATCGCATCCTGCACCAGGAGAATGTGAGGACATCTACTCCGCCTTTCCCTCCGATGCTGGGGGCAAGTCACAGAGCAAACACGTCATCTTCGGTGCCAGATGCTTGATGCAGACCTGCCTGAAATCAGTGAGGGCTTTTCCGTTGAATTTAAGGACCTTTGAGTCAGGTTACGGAGGAAGGAAAAGAAACAGCTTTTGTTGCTTTTAGCTTTTGCTAGAGGAGGAAAAAACATCCATGTGAAGGAATGTCAATTTTAGACCTCTGATTTTTTTTCAAGTTCGTGTAGAAAAGAAATAAGGTTGTTTCTGCAGCATTATGTGGTATGGCACAGACCATTTGCACATCAAAAAGACAGTTCCATATTAAAAGGAGTTATTTAGTGCCAAACTTGCCTTACCTATGTTACTCGGAATGACGGGTGTTTCTGTTGTGCCGCATGACGGTATCATTCTTCACTGAGCTTTCGTAAGAGCACATCTTTTATTTCCAAGTGAGAAAAAAAAAATTCCATGGAACCTCTTTTACAGAGGTCTTGCTCTGCTTGCACAGCACATTTCACACCATCGTATGCTATTAAACCTCTGCCAGATGCTATAAAATACTGAGCACAAGCCAGGCAGGCAGGTCAGTATCTGGGACGGCAGCCATTGCTTTCAGCATAAAACAAAGACATTTGCGTCTTTCCCTGCGGCACCAGCTTAGTCTGAGCGGAGTAGAGGGGAGGCGTTGGAAAGCTGGTTTCCTTGTTCCCGACCCAGCCCTGGCTGAAGGTGCGGGCAGCYGGGGCTGCAGGACACGGGGCCTGGCCACTCCGACCGCCCTCGCGCCCAGCTCCCTGGATCTCTGGCACCCCCTGCGCTGGGCAGCACAGGGTGGAGGGGGGAGGCGAGCTGTGCTGCTCTGGGTCTCCTGGGGACCTTCCTATGTTTGTATTGCATTAACTCTTTCTAAAAGGGTTTTGCGCCAATATCATGCAGAAAGGGACTGATCTTTATTCTGCCTGAACCACCTTCTAGTACAAACAACCGGACAAAATGCCTCGGCTGTGATACTGTGTGGTACTTAGCCTCGTCATTTGGTGTCTATATTCACGTCACTGTATTCAGTGACTTAAAATATTTACACACATCAGACCCTTCTCAAGAAAGGGAGTCTCCTGACCCTTCTGGAGCTGCATGGAGCTGATCAGAGCTGGTTAAATCATTTGCAAGTTCATTATTCTGGTTGTAAATTTTCTTCAAAAGGAGAGAGATAAGAAACGGCTCTTCAGAGATGACAATAAAATGTTCTTTTCTTTTGGTATAGTTGCCTAATTTTAATGCTTTGAACACTAGAGGGTTATTTTAATGTAGATGTAGGGCACTCTATATTTGGCATGTTGCTTTTTTTCAGTAGGTGTGGAGCTGGGAATTGGTGTAGCAACTTCAGTAACCAGGCTACCTGTCTGAGACTTTGGTATCGTACTTCCAGCTTTCCTCAAAGAGACCACGTCTTGCACGATCACACTGCATGTGTTGTTACCAAGCAGTTACTCCCAAATAAATATGACTTCATTAACCAGTTTCAAAGCGTGGCAGAGATGTAGCAGCCTCAGCAGTGCATGTTTCCTACCCTATTTGCTTGCTGGCAGCTGAGGGAGAGAGTGAGGTCCCCAGCGAGGGAAGGGGACCCATGAGATGGCTGAGCATCCCAGCAGGAGCACTTGGGAGAAATGCAGAAGACATCGGGCTGTGCTTCCACTCATGGAAGTGTTTACTGGAGAATAAGAGTTAAATTCAAGTTAGATGTGCCCATGCTCCTGTCCAGATTGAGGCACCCAGGGAAAGAGAAGTGCTGCCAAGACCAACTATTTACTGCATGGAGCCGCAATGAAACACATGGGAACGAAAGGGCATTTATAGTTGGCACACGTCCGCGGCTGACTCCTCATCTGGGTAATCATAGCTCTGCTTTTTACAAAGGACTTTTCATGCCGAAAGATGCCAAAACACATGCAGACATAAGTTTTGGTCGTGGTTTTGGGACTGTCAGGAGCAGCACTTTATGCTTTCCTGTTAATCCTCATGCATGTAATCAAGAGGGGATATGTCCCTTCCAAAACTTTAAAGTTAATTCTGTTTGTTCCAATAAAACCCACAGGAGGGAGAGGGTCCTAAACCAGATATCTTATTTGGCTGTTATCAGCCCCCAAAAAACATTGGTGAATCAGATCTTGTTATATTACAACAAAACGGACATTTTAACAGAGTTCATGTTAAAGCAAGAGCATCCAGTGGAAGGTTGCATATAATGATGGTGAAGTTTGCCAGATTTTTACAAAAACGTAAGCTTTTGACAATGACCTCAAGGAAATAATATTTTTTTAAGGCAGCTCAACATTGCCAGACTGCAGATTCTAAGCGCTGCTTGTGTAAGGGTTAGCATAGGATGTGCAGTTAGGAAACCAAGGTCAGCTTTCCATCTGGGAGCAAACTGTCCCTTAGAGAAACCTTGCCAGGCGAGGGACGCCTCTGCACGCCCGCCGCTGTCACACAGGCAGGCTGTGGATTTGACCTTGGTGTACACCGCGCATCCCTCCGTGCAAAGGCTGAAGGAAGCCGGACCCAGCTTGCCGTCCTGCTAAAAAGATGAGTAGTGAGAACAGACTCCGTTTGTTTTATTTGTTCCAGAGTAACGAGTTCTAGCAGTTCTTTGGGAGTGTGTTGGGAAATACATGCAAACTGCATTATTTAATTTCATTGAATTTTTCCAGTGTAAAAAGAACAACATTTGAATGAGAAGACATTTCATTAAATTACTCACCTTAACAATGTTGTATTTGGGTTTGTGGTTTGTTTGTTTTTTTTAACAAGAGACATTTTGTTTATAGAAATCCTCCAGACAGTTACATTATGGAAATGCCATTTGCAGTGGTATGAATTCCAAGTTTTCCAGACAGTAAAAAAAGCCAACTTAGTAGTAATATCAGGTTTATGCTGTTATTTACTTGTAACATAAAATGAAAGACTCAGATTTCTGCCTCCACTGTGCCAGCTCCATTCAGATCTCCACTTACGCTTCTTTATTAGTGTAAACAAAATAAAGGCTCACATGATAAAGCCCGCAGGAGAAAGTCTGTTAAACACATTTCTTGTAGGTGAATCAGAGAAGACATCCGAGCCTTGGGTGCTTGTCCTCTGAAGAGATTTTTCTAATTCAGCTTACTCCCCCAAGCGCATCCTTCTGCAGAGTAATTCCTGCAGACATGCGGCAGGGACGCGTGATCACCGTTTGTAAGAGGGGAGCGTTTACTGGAAGTGCTAGCATTGGAAATGCCGGTGTGTTTTGCCATATCTCAAGCCGTGTGAGGTCTCTGTTCCTTGTCTGGTGTGCTTCTGTCCTCTCCCCTTCCCACAATTATCCTAGGAAGAAGCAAGGTTTCTGTTACACTTCTCTTTCCTCAGCTTCACAGTTTCTTTTTTAGATACAAATACATTCTCAGGTCACACCTCGACATTTTTGTACCTATCAAAGCATCTTGATTTCCAAATTTAAATAGTCTTTCACTCAGATTTGCAACTGTAGCAAACTGCCAGTCTTCAGGGGGAATGCCAAGCTGTCGAAGTGTAATTAGTATTATTTTGCATAGGAAGGATGAAACTCATTTTCCTTTCACTGTCTTTTGAGGCTAAATCCTTCGCAGCCACGAAGGCCAAGCCAGCACTGAATGGACACAAATAAGGAAACTGGTTATTCTTTCCCAGGAAAAGAAAAATGCAACTTTGGTGAATTTTCACAGACGTTAGTTTGAAGCTGGCCACATGCTCCCACTCGATATTTCTGACTGCTGCTCCACATCCAGCTCGGCAATGCCGGGGCTGGCTCCCACCGTGACCCGTCAGACCAGCAGCTGCCTGCACCGGCTGTCCAGGCACTGCTTGCCCACGTGCCGAGGAATCTCAGCTATTTCGTGACGTACGGAGAGCCACTGCTCAAAGAGGATAAACGCTGCTGAAAGCACTCGATCACCACCAAGAGCAGCAGGAATGCAAGTATCAGTAGTTGAGGCAATTGCCGTGGCACGTTATCAGATGCTCAGTTTTATTGAGCGGGGGAGTGTATCGAGGTTTACAAATGAACTCTTTTATCTAGTGCCAACTTCTCCTGTCTCCTGCCTTTTGGTTTTAAAAACTGCGGATCCGTTCCAGCACTTACAGTTACAGTGCAGGTCCCACCTGGTGCAAAGCAGGGTGCCCTGTTCAGCAGCTGCCGAGCGGCTATCGCTGCTGCCGGCAGGTCGACCCCCGGACTGAGACAGGCTGGCACGCCGGGGAAGGGCTGCCAGTCTGACAACGAAGCCAGGAAGGACACAGCTCGAGGGCTGGTAAAAAGTAAAATATTATTGAAACTGAAAATAATTTAGACTTTATTCTGAAGAAATGTCAATTAACAGTGTTAAAACATGGCAACGTACAGTTTTCTTAGGAAATATAACGATGTGAGACTTTCTTGAGGGGAAGCCTAGAGACTACAACGAAGCCCTACATGTATCAGCGGAACAGGTACCTACCAGCCAACACCCCTCTTGTCTCCATATACAGCCTGGCAGGGCAAGTCAGACTTCACCACCTCTGAGTGCTCGCATACTGTTCTTATTCTTAACCATGAAGTTTTTCATGGAATAGGTAAAAAGCTGTATTTGTGCAGCATATTTGTGTGGACCTTACAGCCCTTACGTGAGTCTGCCGTCCACCCTCTCTCGCACACGGAGCGATACCCCCAGTCTGCTTGCCTATGGCGAGCCTGCGCTCCCAGTGCTGGAGAAACTGTTCACAGCCCAGTTCCCATCCCTGGCCTGCCAACTGACCACCCTGATGTGGAAGGTGAGGGAGGGAGGTTGGTCTCCGAAGCCCACAGTCCCTGAGGGCCTCCTCCAAACGTACCCAAGGGGCTGTTGTCATCCAGCCTGGGGAGCTGCCCCGAAGTCAACCAGCTTAACTTGCTGGGACCAGTGGACATGACTGTCATGCTATCAGACTCAAACTGGTGTCTCCACCGGCACAACCTCCATWAAATTATTTTGACTGTCAACATTTGACTTCCAATTTAGTATCTCCTCTGTAGGTAATAGAAATACATCAAAAAAGAAACATGGTAGAAAGTGCAAAAATGAAAAATTCCTCTGGAACCATTTCTATTTATTGGGTGGCTGGTGGTGTTTGGTGAGTGGGCATTAGTTTAGTCCTTAGCAAAATGACAGGTGGTGTATGTTTTAAGAAAGGGTTGGTTCCTCAGCTAGCTAGTGCTTGAGAATAAGCTCACTTGCGTAATTTCTTTCTCGACCACAGACTGCAGTATAAGCAGTGTTTTAAGGTGACTACTAGTAATCCTTACAGAACAAAACGAGCCACTGAAAGAAGAACACCTGCAAAAATGGAGTGAGTTTTTGCTGTCCTGCTTCTAAGCTGTGTTCCCATTGAGAGTTTTGAGAGGTTTCCCCCTCCACCGGCAGGCACGGCCATCTGCGGTGCTGCAAGGAACACGTCTGGGTCGCAGTGAGCCGGACGGGCAAAGCTGCGGCATTTCTATAACAGCAGAGTAAGCGGCTGAGATGTGCTGGGTATAAGTATGAGAATGGCTATAAATGTTATTCATCTTGAACAAATTACAAATAAATAAAAAGAAGGAATCAATACAGTGTTTCTATATGCATAAACAGCCATCTGCTTTAAAACAGTGTGCATCAGTTGGCGTGTGTATAATCAGTGTAGGTTCCCTTATTTGCTTAGGTGATGAAAGATTTTGTGTGCTGTTAAAGAATTCTCTTAATTTTTGCTGACTGTTCCAATGAAAAATTCACTCGACACCGCTCATTCTGGAGCCCACACGTGGGCAGCCCATCCCCGGAGATTTTTGAAAACCTGACTGGACAAGGTCCTAAACAACCCAATCAAACGYTGAAGTTGGCTTGCTTTGGGCAGAAGGTTGGACTAGATGGTCTCCAGCAGTCCTTTCCAACTCAATTTTTCCCATGATTCTGCAATTACAACACGATGCTGCCTGGCCATCAGGTTAAGGGTTTAGCTTTCTGCCACAATTGGTTGAACACTGGATATGTCTGTCTTTGCAGAGTTCCTCTGGGAGGATGCCCTTGCCTTCTGGCAGGCGCTGCCTCTGTTATAATGGCAGTTCTCAACCCAGGCATGCCTGAAAGCAGGGGAGATGGACTGCAGAGCATGACTCGGGGCTGCACTCCTTCGCCGGCACACACATAGCAAGGACTTCAACTCAGATCTGAAGCTCTCATTCAGCCAACAGTAAATGAAGGGGTTGTAGCAAGTGCTGCTCATGGCAAACCAGTGAAAAGCGAAGTACAGAGCATTGCTACTGTGGATGGCCCTACAGGAGATCAACACCACGTAGCAGTTCAGGGGGAACCAACATACTGCAAACACAATCACCACCACCATCAGCATCTTCAGCGTCATCTTCTTTTTCCGTTGATGGGCATAGTATTGCTCCATGGTGAGGTCCCCGATGGCATTTCTCAGCCAGAGCTTCTTGGCCACCATGGTATATGTGATGGAGATCACAAGCAAGGGCAGGACATACAAAAGAACAAAAGTAGTCAAGTCCAAATACTTCCAGAAAAGATCAGCAGGAGGAGGGAAGCTGGGGAGGCAGACCATTCGTATTGTTCTGTTCCTGGAGATCAAAGAGAGAAAGAACTGTCAATTCCACTACTAGATGCACACAACACCTGGAGGACAAACATCTTGGACATTCCTACAAGTTTCAGTAAAGGTACAGATAGCAGAAGTCATTCAGTAACATGGGCATGTACCACTTTCAATGGAAAATTTTGCTTTAAGTTTGACCTTTGGTCCCAGTGAAGATATTTTAAACACATCCCCAGGAAAAGAAAAAAATAATCCATATTGACATCTGTGCCTTCTAATGACGAAGAGCACCTCTCTTCTGTGCCTGCCTCAAATTACAGGGCTGAATCTCTGAGCCAAAATCAACTAACAAACAAGCCTGAAAGCAATTCCATTGATTTTCTTTGTCCATTTGTGAGAAACACACCGCCTAGTCAAGGAGAAGGAAGACCTCTGTTTCACTGTACTTTCTTTTTTAATACCACAGATGGAGAGATGTGTGCCTTAGAATCTGTGGGACTTTGATTAAGCTGCATATGTCATGTAAAAAAAGCACTGTGTAAACGTCTTACCCAATATAAAATCTTGTCAAGGTCTGATAAATGGCATGAGGCAGTGAGAAGCAGCTGGCCATAACCCAGATGATAATGATGCAAATCCCTCCTTTCACCATGGACATGCGCGGCTTGAGAGGGTGCATGATAACCTGCAGAGAACAACCAATCCTGAGGATTTACAACGTCCTCAATTGACAAAAATGAGCTGCAAGCTTTAGAAAAAAAAGAATGCATCTTTGCTTTATCCATGTCCAGGAGCAAACATTTCACGCTGATCACTGAGTAAGAAGCAAACAGCGTGTGTGCTTTCCAGGACAGCAAGGAATACTCAGCATGGACGTTAAGTGTGGCACAAGTTGAAAGCCAAGAGGCTGTTCAGGCTTGTACTCTAGGGAGTGCAATTACTACAGACAAGGTCTCCAATACAGGTGGCAGCCATGGTGCTCACAATGTTTGGCACTTGGTGGACTTGCAAGACAGAGTGACAAGATGCCTGAGAACCACGGTTGAATGTAGTCTTTGGCCAACATAGCACTAACAAACTTGAAGGCTGGTCTCTTTTTACACAGTTTACCCCATGCAGTACTATCTACAGCATGGTGTAGTCCAGRTGTGTTTGCTGCTAAGGAGGGCTACTTCATCTGACAACGTCTTGGTCGCTTTTTCAGCCTCACGTTGCAGTTTGAAGCACTGCAGCAGCTCTGCATCCCTCCAGTGTTAAAAGGCAGAAAGGAGAGACTCATTTTACAGGACTTCAGAGAGTATAAGGGCTGGAAAATGCAAAGAGTTGTGCAAGTATTAAGTGTTACTGCTGGCCCAGTGCCCAGAGCAGAGAAACACACTCAGTGTCACCCATCAGCTTGGCTTCAGAGATCATGATGGCTAGATATCTGTTGAGCTACGTGCACTATGGATGATTATATTAGGCAATGAAACAATAATTAAAAATAGACCTATCATGTCATCCAAATGATCTCTTGGCTGATGAAGCCTTTGGTATTTTATGCATGTCTTTTCCAGTCTCATTATAAATATCTACTTAATCGAGCTTCTACAACTCCCCTGGAGCATCTGTCTGCTCTGGTACCTCTCAGGACTAGCAGTATTTTTAGAGGCAAGTGTTGATTTCTCTTTGCTCAGTGACATCTCCTTATTCCTATTTTTATCTCCTTGGGCCATACTAGCTAATTCCAGTTCTGAGGAACCTATTCCACTGAATTTAAAGGCAGGTATTGTGTTTGCCCTTAATTAAACAAACACTTCTTGATACCTAGCCATGCTCTGCAATCAACCCAGCATCTACTGATTAAAATGAATCATTATCAAAACGCTTTGCTTTCAGGAGCTGCAATGTTGCACATAGAATGGGCAGACTACCAAACTTTTTGTGGTAAAGACGACAGAAATGGATGATCTATACTCTGGCAGTCACTGTAATTTTCTGACACCAGATGGAGCACATCCCAGACGATCAGAGCGGAATCCGTTACTGTTTTGAACTTCATCTAGCCATGTCATTTATCATGTGAAATTGCTTTTCAGTAACAACTGCTTCTGTGACTCCAGCACTGCAAGAAAAATACAGAGTCTGCCTGAGAGCGCACCTTGTAGGATCTGCTCTGCCAGTGCACAGCATTTATCAGCTTAAGCAAAATTACCAACTGTATTACACTTCAAGGAATCCCTTCGGTTTGCACTCATTGCTTGACCTGTAAGGTTTTCCTGGTTGGTATTTGCCAAAAAAGTATCGGGGTGGAGAAGGAGAGGAGAATTTCTCACCTTGAACTGAAAGTGCTAACACAGTTCTCACTACTTCCAGTCTTAGGCATCCCAAAATAATGGGGCAAGCCTAAAAATTGTAAGACTCTTCATAAATAAATGCTGAGAAAATGCATTGGCTTGCTGGTGTTTGAACTTCAGCACATATTCCCACCATGCTTTCAGGGCTGTACTCCAGAGAGTGGCTGAGGTGGGCAGGGACCCCTGGAGTTCACCTAGTCCGGCTCCCTGGGCAAAGCAGGGCCAACTAGAGCAGGCTGCCCAGGACTGTTTCTGGTTGGGTTTTGAATATCTCCAAGGACAGGGACCCCACAACCTCTCTGGGCAGCCTGTTCCAGTGTTTGATCACCCATGCTGTAAAAAAGTGGGTTTTTTGTCCACTGCCATGAAAGCTAGAGTTCTCCCTTCCATTCCTTGATTCCCAAGACAATGCAGGTTTCCAGGTACTGGGATTTGAAGGGGAAAAAACGATGTATTTAGCGCCTTATTTTCTAGCAAACATAGGGGCGATGCATGTTGCATACCTGATGCCGATCCAGAGCGATGGCAGCAAGGGTCAGCACAGACACATGAACGGAGCAGTACTGAACAAACCGGCTTATGTGACACATCCGCTTTCCAAAAACCCAGGTACTGCTTACAAACCGCACCTGAAGAACAGACAAAATTGGATTAAAAGAGTGTGCATTACCTGAAAAGTAGCAAATAGGCTTCCCTGGAGTATGGCAAGGAAGAAATGCTTTAATATAGTTTCTTTATGCTTTGTAGATGCATTATACTGGAAACAGTGACTATGCAAGAGGCTTTGAAACAGAGGTGAGATTTATTATACTGCGCGAACAAATCCGCCTGAGTAGTGCTCTGTGTATGTGTGTTTGGGTGTACATGTGTACATGTGTACGTGTAACATGGTCCTTCTGGAAAATGTAAAGAAATCTTAGCTCAACTCCTTGATGAGGCTCTGTAGGGAAAAACAGTAGCTTGCCTCCTTAAAAACAGTTGCACGTCTGTTATTGTTAAAACATTTGAATTTGTGGATGCTGAAAGTTGCATGGGTTCAAAACTTAGTGAGGTAAATTCATGGAAGAAAAAGTTATTGGGGGCATCGAAATAGCAAGGTAACACCTCTGAGCTAGGGACTGCCTGTCTGTGGAGCATCCCTGCCTACCTGCCCTGTGGGGTCTGCAGCTACCAGCCACACTCCGAAACAGGAGATGGAGCTGGGTGGCAAGGTCTAGCTCGCATGCTGATCTCCAACCCGACTCTCCTCCTGTCACGTTGTGTGAGATACATCAACAGCAATTTCAGAGGTGTCAATTAAGTTACACAAACAGCGAGGAAAATTCTACCCTCCAGTTGAAAAAGCAACTTGCACTTCACAGGCTGGGTTGCCTTCCTCATTGTTCAGACCTCTGCAGGAACAGGAGCTGTCTCCCCCCGGCACGAAATCCAGCCGCTCTTGGGGAGGGGAGGGAGGCAGGGGGAGTTCAAAGCCTCCCTGAGACTGCATGGCATTTCTTATGAGTTCCCAGAGAGGTGTTACTTATCGTGGCCTTTCTGCAGAGGAGATTATTCCAAATGACAGTTGTCATCTCACTCCCTTGTTATTCCTGACTGTGCAATATTTATTCCAAATTAATGTAACTCACTCTGGAAGCAGATTAAGCTAATTTGAAATAAAGCACATTTACTACAAAACATCTATCCACACAGAAAATTAGTCAAGACTAGCTAATCTGTTTTCAATTAATTTAATAATTTCCCCATAGAGACAACTCTAGTAGCAATGACTCTGTCACTGAAACTGTAGCAATTTGCTGTTTCTTTGAAGTTGATGTAAAGCTGTTTCCTAAGAGAGATTACAGTTATTTAATTACTTGTGCCTAATGTGTGACTTGTGCAAACACGCAAGAGGGCACTATCCTTTCCCTGAACAGATTAAGGGATGCAAATCCCATCAGAGCAAGGCAGAGAAATCCCACCAAAGAAACAGGATCAATTGAAGAAAAGGTGAATTCAAACTGATAATTTGGGAACTGCTTTTGGAAGGCAGAAGAACACTATGGACAGTGCACGACTGCAGCTCGTCCAGGAGGCAAAAGGAGAGGGGGGAGAGCCAAAAAGAAACTCTGCGTATTAGCCTGTTATCGGCCCATTGACTACATGCATACACAGCTCTGACAGGCACACAGACACCAGCAAAACACAGACCAGCCAGATGCTCACCAGCGTGAAGGGGGTGTTCAAAATGGTGATCATCACATCGGCAACAGCCAGGTTGACGATGAAGAGGCTGGTGGCGGAGTGCATCCTTTTGTTCTTGATAACCACGTGGCACACCAGGATGTTGCCAAAGAGTGAGATGCAGATGATCACGGAGTAAGCTACTATCAGCAGCGCCTTCACCGTCCGGCTCTGGGACTCGCCCTCATACTTGGTGCCGCTGTCAAAGTCCCCCAGGTCCTCCAGGTCCAAATCGCTGTGGAAGAAGGATTGGTTAGGGAAGCCGTACAGTGCAGAGAAGAAGTTGGTCGTGTTGTGATTATCCACCCTCCAGAAGGGCTTGGAGATGTACTGCAAAGGGAACCATGTATGCCTGCTCATGGCTTGGGAAGCAAAGCTCCAGCACTGCCCGTGTCCACGGGCAGGCTGCGCGTTCCTCTCTGCCCTCCTTCCTGGCAGCTCAGCTGCTAAAGTCAGTGGTTGCAGGAGGAAACACACATGCTTGCATTTTAAAAATCTGCCCAGTGGTTGCAAACTACATAAGAGAGTTGATAAATGGGTCCTTCTTCCCGTGCTGATTACACGTCGGCTTTGCTCCAGGGACCCTCCAGCTGCTGTTCTTTTTCAGTCCCATATGCCCTATATACAGATGCTGAAATATCCGAGATCCCCAAACACTTTCTCTCTGCACCTGGGAAGAAATCCTAGTGAATATTTCCTTTTGGGCACTGTTCTGCTTCTCTCCCACAACTTCTCCTTGGAAATCTCTTTATTGGTTTTCCACATAGTCCTTCATCCGTCAGGTCTCTGTTTCCCAAGAGTTTTCAGAGCTTGTCAGAATCAAAGAAGCAAGGACAGCCTTTCCCTTTTCTTTCCATCCTCTAGGTATCTCTGACATATACACTGAAGCAGCTTTGCTCAGAGACTGAATGGTCCCTGCTTTCCCTGTGATATATACAGCCTGCCAGATGACACACCACGTATGAAACAGCCAATAGTGTATCTCTTCCTAGTTTATCCTGAGGTGTATTGCAACCCCACACTTAGACGATGGGAGAGTCTGACATGTGCAGATCTAGCAGAGCAGCAAAATACAGAGAGAGTGGATGTGCCCTAATCTTCTGTCTCCTCTCTCCTCCTCCTCCTTTCGGGTACCCAGCACAACAGCTACGTGGGGTGAAGCATCTTTACTAATTTGCAGCATCTTTCTTTCTCTCTGTTCCACAATTTTAGCAGACAGGGAACATCTGAGGATTTCTGCCTCCAGAGAGCTCCCAGCTTTGTGCCTGGCACTGTCCCCTTCTYGCTCTCCCGTGGCGCGGAGGACAGTGTAAAAAGTGAAATGCAACCTGAAAATGAGAACAGAAGTTTCAGGGTGCTGCTGGGTGTCCAGGGAGATTCCTGCCGCAGCTCGGCCCTCTGCGCACTGAGCCCGGAGGTGGGGGAGAGCAGGAGCAAACAGCAGCAACATGGGTGGAAATCCCTTCTCTTCTCCTGCCCTTCCTTTGCAGACATCGTCATTTGCAGGGCAGCCTCAGGCTCCAAGCTCAGAAACTCAGATGCAAAGAGCCTTTCTGTGCTGCCTTCCTGCAGTGAGCCCCTGTGCCCCAGGCCAGGGGAAGACTGGCAGCACCGGGCTGCGGGGCGGGCAGAAGCAGCTGAGCGGGGAGCGGGCAGGTTTTCATACGGGATTGGAGACAAAAGTCAACTTCTTCTCATTTTTGACAGACTCAGCATCCCAGCATTCATTTGGCAACACAGAATGCCTTCTGCCATAAGTGGTTTTGTCATATGTGTCTTCAGAGACGTCACCAGGCTTCTCTGCCCTTCCTCAGCATCCCCAGACCCCTTTTTTCTCCTGCCCCACAGCTGCCCCATTCCTGCACCCTGCCCCGGGGCTGAGCCAGACACGCGGCTGGTCAGGGCACAAACCGGCAAGCGGGCGGTTTCATCTTTTTCTTCATAGTTTCTGTTGTGTAAGAACTAATCAAATCAGTCAGGATTTTATTTGGAGGATGGTAAATCATGGATACATCCCTTACAGCCGTAAAGGTGGAGGGCTGTGGCACGCATGAGATCCGAAGCAGGGCTCTTGGCTACCAAGGGAGAAATGGCAACCATTTCCCTGCATGTGTCTTCTGGAGATGCAGGCTGTCAGAAATTGCTGCTAATGGCTTGGTGGTGAATGCCACCACGTGTATATATGTATATATATACACACACATGCCCTGTCTGACGTGCGGCGGGCGGGTGCCTGTGCCGCAGACACAGCCGGGGTGGACGGCCGCACTCGCTGCAGCCCCGGTGTGGCTGGGAGCCTGTGCTGACCGGCTCCGGGGTGGGCGAGCACCCACGGGCACCTCCACAGTGGCCTTACAGAGGCTGTGGAAACACGCTGGGCTTCATCCTCGAGCTGTGTGGTTACGACATGCTCATTTGCCAGCGTTCCCTTTCATTTCTTTGTCATGCATTAGAAGGTCGACTTGGCAGAACAGCATTTAGATGCACATGCATAAACCCAATCGTTGTGAAATGCCCCGTGTGCCAAAGGCGTGCTCTTCTCATACTACAGTATTCTTTGCAGAACTGATTTATTCTGTCAAAGGTTCAAACACTTAAGCAATCACATGCCGTTTTCCTGCAGTTATTATCCACTTACAAACATTCTGAGCTGCTTCTAGCAGACTTCAGTGTTTGTCACACATTCATTTGAATTGCGCAGTCAACCTTTGTTTCTATAGAAGATTTTTGGCTTTCTCACTTTGACACTACTTAGTCAAAAATTTTTGGAACTTTTCATTTTCATGAGATTATTTAGCATTTTCATTTTTTGGTGCTTTTTGCTCTTTTCAAAAAGAAATGTCAAATTGCTGAAACTTCAATTGAGTTGAAGATTCATTTTCTGAATAGATCTAATGTAGACTAACTGTTGATGAGGGCCAAAGAAATCAGAGCTCTACTATAAAAATTCAGATCCTTGTTTGGTCAGTAGTCTAGCAAATCTAAATACCAAAGAATCAAAGTGCTTACATTAAAAAAATAAAATACATACATTTGATTGGAGTTTGACAGGTAAAATAAGGAAAGCTCTGAACTTCTCAGTTAAAATTCTCCAACACTATCACCGGATGCTAGCCACACGACTCATGTTGTCAGCATACGTAATCTCACTCAATTCCTGTCCCCGATTTTGTAATCTACCTGGGAGCTGACGTGTGCATTTTTTACATATAAACTCGCGTCTCACCTGCACCGCCAGTCTGTTAGGAGAGTAGCTGGGTCTGGATCTGTAAACTCTTCGGGATTTCATCCCACTTGGGAACATTAAAACACCAGATTATGAACATTTTCACAGGTCATTGCTACAGCTAATTTTTAGACGGTGTTTCGCTTACTCTTCACCTTTCTCACTCAGTGAAGCCTCTGATGACCAGTAACATGGGACAGCATGATCTTTCGGACAAAAGCACGGACTGCATTGCCTTTGCTCAGGGAGGCCAAGTCGGCTGGTAGGGGTGACTCACTGGGCTTTGCGGGTTCGCGGTATCTTCCCAGTACTTGCCTGCACGGACTTTTTTCTGTCTGAGAAAGATAAGTCCAATAATTCAGCAGTCAGTTTCATTGTACAGTATGTAAAAGAGTCCAGAGTCAAGGCTGCTCACTCTTGCACCTTAATTTAAGATAATTTTAGAGAAATGGCTTCTAAAGACATGATTCATTTTCATTACTGGACAGTACTTAACGATGAGCCAAATCATGATAGTAATGGAGTCTGTCTCCCCAGGCTGTGTTACCACAGTCTTAGTAGGTATATGTATTAAAATGSTTGTCCCTGTCTGCTCCCATGAAGATGTAAAGAAAATGCTTTCATTACTGGAGCATTGAGCTTGCAAAGCCAAATAAAATTGTCCCTACAGGTCCCTGCAGATTATTATATTTCATATTTATGAGGTATGTAAAGACATCATAAGAGGGCATAAGAGAAATACTGAGAACACAAGGCCATTACATTCAACATTTTCCTAATGTAAAAGTTCCCATCACGCTCCAAAGGTGCATTTTTCAGCTTCTTGTCTGCATCTCCGTCCATCCTTCTCTGAGCTCCATTGCTGGTGCCGAGCACGGGCCTCCCACGCCGGCGGGGAAAGGTCATGAGAGCAGCTCGAGAAAAAGCTGCTGCTCGAAGCTGCTCCCACTTTTGAGTCATTTCTGCTTCAGAACACGCAGTGGAGATCTACAGAGCAACCTGCAGAGAAACCGGCCATGCCTCCAAGAGCATCCTCTGTCCTCCCAGGCAAGGGTCCCCAGGGGACCACGCCACAGAGAGGAGGGAGCGCACAGATTATGGCAAAACCTCAAACAAGGTCTTCTGGTGCAATAATGAGATTTCTGGCTTGAAAAAGAAAATGTCTCTGCTTTGCCATTCAGAGTTGAAAGCAGCTGGAGTAGAGGGGAAGTTTCAGTGCTTAAGCCTTGTCCAGAGGGAGAAAATTCAACAGCTAAAATTCCCAAGTCTAAATGAGGAAAAATTCATTCAATGTGCCTGTTGCATCAGGCAGATTTTTGGAAGATTCCTGTTCCCTAGAGAAGCTAATTGTTTACACTTTTCTGTTTTAAATACAGGTTTGATAAATAACAGAAACAATGAGAGCTATATAGCAACCCCTGGATTTTTTTCTTTCACTCAGAAGGTGTGTTATAAATGAGAGTTTGGACAGTCCTTGAAAACCATGATCTGGGAACTTTTTCTTTTTTTATACTCGCTTTAATGCAATGAGGACACTGTGTTCCTCTTCATTTGCAATGACTAGTACTGCTTTTGTGACTCAGAAAATGTGGGATGAACAGGTACAGAAATCTTGCAGGACTTGATAATAAGACTTAATAAATAAACTACGTTTAGCGATAATGGAGTGAATATCCCAGTAATGACTTAAATAAAGCAGCTCTGTAATTCAGACAGATGCTAACAATTCAAAATCACAAATATATTTAACTTAGGGGCTGTTTACTGTGCAGAACAGCTTAATGTCACGGCAATAGTAAAGCCTACAGTAGACCGCGTCTGAAGACAGGGGAAGGCAGGTGAGCTTTGGCATGTCCAGACCTGCTGAGCAGCGGCGTCCCGCTGTAGTGCCCGCTGCGAGAAGGGCCAGGAGGGACGGCAGCCAGCCAAGAGCCAGCGCCCGCCCAGACCAGCCCCATGGGCATTGCTGCAACTGCAACCACAGGTAGAAGCAACACTCCAAACTGCATTTACTGTAAAAGGCGCTCAGAGCCCTTTTACAGAATGAGGGTGTTCTGTGGCGTAAGGACACCGAGTGCTTTGGGGAATGCTTTTCTGTGCGGGTACACCAAGGTTTGGCTTCTGGGGAGGAAAAGATCTGCTCAGACCGCAGCACCTGGCAACACGAGTTTTATCTGTGGGTTCCTTCGTCCCCACTAACATTATTCACRATGGGCTTTCTCTTGCATTCCCCTCTCGATATGTGAGAGCCATTGCAGATATAATCCAGCTTTTACAAAGTGTTTTAATTTACCGAGAGCAGACTTTTAGGCAAAATCATAAAATTTGCCACTCTGAAATAATAACAGCTGCTAACATTTAAATTAGAAACGTTCCCTGACAACTAATTCCTTCTATATCTGCTTGATGGCAGTAAAATTGATGGGTGTGTTTGGTGCAGATAAGGTTTATTTAGGGAGTCTAGTAAGTCCGCAGTTTGATCTTCACATTTTGAACACTTAAATGATTCAGTGCAGCCCAAAAATGGGAGCCCTTTCTGCTAAGTGCAGCACCCAGTACCTCTTGTCAAAGCAACTAAATTCAGACCCAAACAGGATCCCTGCAGGTGTGACCTGCAAATGATTACACATCCTACCTGACATCTGCAGATCTGTCTCAGCGTCCAATTAGTGCCACATTTAATGATGTGGACACTGAACTAAAGCTCTTCAATCATTTAGCATCGGCCAAGGGAGCTGCTGGCAATGTCTCTGGCTTTCAGGACTGCAGACAGGCAGCCTGGAGCTGGGGGCTGTGGAGAAGATGGGCTCTGACCTGCAGAGCCGCATCCTCTCCAGGCAGAGGAACGCTGCTCTGGAGAAGGGCAGCCTGACAAGCAATGTCAGAAAAGCTGGTGGAGAGGTGCTCTCCAGAAGGGAAAGGGTCCTAACTACGGAGGAGGATGAGAGAGCGTTGAGCTTCAGGGCTGCTGTTACCTGTGGTAACATACCATTACCCACTGCCAGTGTTACACCCAGCACCATCAAGGACCTGCTAAGAATCAAATAAGTGTTGCAGGTGAATGGCTTTGTTCTCCGACATCAGCAATCTGCACTAAAGAATAGCGGCTTTTGGTAGGCAACCCCTTACAGTATTTCTTCATTTCAGGTTCTTTCAGCCCCCACTCTCAGAGTGGAAGTTATGTTTTAGTCATTGTTTTTACTAATTCTCCCTTAAATACGCCGAAATAAATGGCTACAGTTCTGTCCTCCTGCTTCCCTTTTCACGCTCCTGTGCTCAGGGTCACTCTGCTGCCTTCAGCGCGACCCAGGCATGACACGAGAAGTTCCTATGCAGGGACAGTCCATCGGGATTGGCCTACAACTCAACGTTTGGATGTCTGCAAAATCAAGGAAAATTATTTAAGACAGTTGAGCCCTTTGGGCCTTCACTTCTGAGGGAGCTAGTAGGAGGTAAAGCCCTGGATCTCTCCCAGTAACCTACTCTTCCTGCTATGGGATTCTTGAACAGGAGAAGCCAAAGCCTAGCTCAGCATGTGAGTGCACGAACTCCTTTCCCGAAATCCTTATGCCCGTTTACTCCCTCCGGGAGACCCAGCAGACCACTTGGTAAAAAGACCCTCCAAGGTGGGGACTTACTGCAGGACACCCTTATCCAGGAGCTCGCGCTGAGTTACTGCAAATCTGCTGCAAAACTTTCTTCCCGGCTAATAGGGAGACAGATGAATTTCTTTGCACTACCTTTAAAGGCACGTGAAATTGCCAGTTCCTTCTATTGCCAGACCTGTCAATGGTTTTAGATGGGGAAGAGTCCATTATTAAGAGAACACATTATACGGAACAAGCTCCGAAGGAAAGGCAAACCCTATTCCAGCCAATTATCTTGAATTGCATCGCGTCCTCGCTCGCACCCAGCTGAATGTGCTCAGGCTGAGCTCCCAGAAACGGTGAAGCGCTCCTTTTGTATTCATTTGCATCTGCTCTCCCACCAGGTTTTGCCTCCACATTGCTGAGAATTACAATGCATAATGCTCCAAATGCTCATAATTATGCCCAAGGGCCAATTTCAGCCTACAAATCCTGCGTGTCACTTGGAGAGATCATCATTTTCCCCTTGCTCCAAATCAGAGATGTGATGCAGGCTGCCAGCTCTGCTGGGAGCTTCAGCACAGGCGGTTTGCTTGGCATTTGGGGTGGGCTGGGGGCAGGCGGCCGCCCTCACTCAGCCGGCACCGCAGCGGTGCTGCCACTGCACCAGCACCTGCAGCCCCTCTGCTAGAGCACGGCTGCAAGGCAGGGCTTGGGTAACAGCAGCTTGTACCTGCTTACTTCTGTGGAGAAGCTGCATCAGTAAACAAAGAGATAAATGAATCGTGTAATGAGAAGATGCTCAGCCGAAAAGGGAGTGGGTGGAGCACGGTTTATTTAGGCATGCCAAAGTAAACATCACTAATGACTTTCAGGTCCTCCTTGAAGTACTGTGATTTCTTTTCAGTGGAATGGATTGCCTTCAGGTAAACAGACACTGTAGAGTTTTAGTGTCGTCTTTTCACAGAGAAAAAAATTCCTCTTTGTGGGGAAAGATGTGAAAGAAAGGTGCTGGGTACGGACTGTCTATCTGCCAAGGTACTTGATTAAATCTCCCTGAAATAGTACTTGAGCTTTTATTCTCACAGCTTTCCTGGGAGGTAGTGAAATATGATTCCCATTTTGCAGGCAGATGACAGGAACAGACGATCAGACGACCTGTGTGGGATTACGCAGGATGCTGATGCTTGATTTAGGAGCTGAAAATTACTTCTTTGGATATGCTGGACCAGCCTTTCCATAGTGAAGACTGACATATCAGCATCCTGTAAAAATACCCACAGTGAACTGATGGCGTGCTGAGGAACTACATGACCCTCTGATCCAAATGCTCTATTATCATGGACTGGATTTTGCAAATGTAACTAAAAGGAGCCACGCACAGCACCCCGTATGTTTATCCTGAAGCACCTAAAAAACCCATTTCCACAGCCTGGAACCAGTGCAAATCTTTCTAATATTTTGTGCTAGGAGACATTTGAGTATGTTTGCTACTTTCTTTTTGCAATAGAAATTTAATTCAGCACAACTCTCTGTCATTTAAGAGGAGCGTGACCCTTTGCCACCCAGAGCCTCTCTGCGAGCGGATTCCCTGGGGGCCATCGGAGCTGGACCACGGCAGCTCTTCATCCTCAGAGGGGCCGAGGGAGGCGGAACCCATCAGACACCGTTCATCTCGGTCGCTTGAAGCCTTCCTCATCTCAGCAGGACTATTAGTGAAAGCAAAAGTCCCTCCATTGAATTTATTCTCAGAGGAGTTTACGTTTGTTCGTACTATTATGGGGTCTTTGGAGAAGGGGATGTGTATAAGTTACCACATTTTATTGCCTAATAAACACTTTTGCGCTAGATATGCAGCACCGTTTCTGAGAGGGGACTCAGCTCCGAGGGACCCCCTTTTGCTCCTTTCCTAGAGAGCAGTCTTGGTTAGATGTGTGTCCCTTGCCAGGAGAGGGAGAACTTCCCAAACCAAGAGTGGGAGTCAGCTCTGGCCAGCCTCCTCTATAAAGCTTGGTACAAATGTACCTGACAGGTTTTCTGTGACTTCTCTAATGTATCTGCAATTATTTCTAATTCAGTGTGCCAGACACACAGCAGAGATCAGCTGTAGTACATATAGGTCATCCACAGCAAAATGCTCAAGTGGATTATAAGCACATAATTCTAAGCAATGAGAAAGTACAAAATTATATTCTAAAATTTCATATTATTTCCTATTTCCTGTGACTATCAAATGGCTGTAAAGTAAAAACAAGGTAAAGTAACCAAGGGACACGCTATCAGTTCAGGACATGAAATCTGACATATACTAATCCTGGAGATTTGCTCTTGACAAGGCAGACTTGATTGATATAGCGGAGACAAGACATACAGAGGAGGCAATCATCGGCGATGCGGCAGCTGATGATCACAGTCCATCAGGAGGTGGAAAAGAGCACTGCCAGGTTCAAGTAATGTTGTGTTTTTTTCCCTTTGCAGAGGATTCAATACCAGGAGAAAAAGCCAGACAGGCTGTTCTGGAGCCAAGTCCCATTGACAGAGGTAGGCGAGTTGCTGTGGAAGCTTCAGTCATGCCTTTCTTTCCTTGGTTTGAAGAAAACCCCTCTGGGAGGATGGGAAGATGCACTAGACTAAAAACTGCTCTGAAGTTTCTGAAAAATAATGAAAAAAAAACCCTAGTCTGATTTTACTAGCAGCTACAAATGTGCAAATGGGAACCAAGAGCCCTGTTCCTTTAATAAGCGATGCAGAAGATAAAATATTATTTGAAAGGAAAAGTGAAATAAGAAGCCTTGAAATGCTTCTGAAGGCTCCCTGGGAGGCAGGGATGACATGAGCCTTGAACTACACAGTTGCAAAACCCCTCCTTGACCAACAGCTTTCTTTTTCAGAAAGTGACTGGAGAATAGGTGGTGTTCTGCTGGTTATATTTCATAGAATCGTAGAATTGTTTGGGTTGGAAGGGACCTTAAAGATCATCTAGTCCCAACCCCTCTACCATGGTCAGGGACACCTTCCACTTGACGAGGTTGCTCAAAGCCCCATCCAACCTGGCCTTGAACACTTCCAGGGATGAGGCATCCACAACTTCTCTGGGCAACCTGTTCCAGTGCCTCACCACCCTCATAGTGAAGAATTTCTTCCTAATAGCTAACCTAAATCTACCCTCTTTCAGGTTAAAGCCATCACCCCTTGTCCTATCACTACACGACCTTGTAAAAAGTCCTTCTCCAGCTTTCTTGTAGGCCCCCTTCAGGTACTGGAAGGCTGCTATAAGGTCTCCCCAGAGCCTTCTCTTCTCCAGGCTGAACAACCCCAACTCTCTCAGCCTGTCTTCATAGAAGAGATGCTCCAGTCCCCTGATCATCTTTGTGGCCCTCCTCTGGACTTGCTCCAAGAGGTCCATGTCCTTCTTACGTTGGGGGCCCCAGAGCTGAACACAGTACTGCAGGTGGGGTCTCACGAGAGCAGAGTAGAGGGGCAGAATCACCTCACTCGACCTGCTGGCCACGCTTCTTTTGATGCAGCCCAGGATACGGTTGGCCTTCTGGGCTGCGAGTGCACATTGCCAGGACGCATTGAGCTTCTCATCAACCAACACCCCCAAGTCCTTCTCCTCAGGGCTGCTCTCAATCCATTCTCTGCCCAGCCTGTATTTGTGCTTGGTATTGCCCCGACCCATGTGCAGGACCTTGCACTTCGCCTTGTTGAACTTCGTGAGGTTCGCATGGGCCCACCTCTCAAGCCTGTCCAGGTCCCTCTGGATGGCATCCCCTCCTTGTTGGTGAGAACAAGGTCCAGCATAGCACCTCTCCTCGCTGGCTCCTCTACCACTTGGAGAAGGAAGTTATCATCAATGCATTCCAGGAACTTCCCGGACTGCTTATGCCCTGCTGTGTTGTCACTCCAACAGATATCGGGGTGGTTGAAGTCTCCCATGAGGACCAGGGCCTGTGATCATGAGGCTGCTCCTATCTGCCTATGGAGGGCCTCATCTGCTCGGTCTTCCTGGTCAGGTGGCCTGTAGCAGACCCCCGCCCTCCCTTTAATCCTGACCCATAAGCTCTCGGTTGGCTCCTCATCCATCCCCAGGTGGAGCTCCATGCACTCCAGCTGGTCATTGACATGGAGGGCGACACCCCCTCCTCATCTCCCCTGCCTGTCCTTCCTGAAGAGCCTGTATCCTTCCATCTCAACACTCCATATATTTGTGTTCTTAAAATGCTGTTTTTTCACTGAAAATCTGAATGAAAGCCAGGACATAAATGTAATCAATGCCAATCTGAAATTTTAGCTATGGAAAATAAATTTTACCCCATTCAATTAAAAAAACAATTTAAAAAAAAATTTTTTTCCTTAGGAAGCCAATATTTCTCTACAAAACCGAAATTTTCAACTTCAGTCTCTCAAGCCAGACTACAGCTACTGAGCGTGGCTGCTGCCAACTCACGAGGGTCTTGCTACAGAGCTGGAGGAGGCAAACGACTTCGGAGGACACAGCCCTGTGCAGGGAGCATATCTTTCAGGGAGGAAAGTCATGGTAGAGTAACAGTGAGAAGTGGAAAACTGCCTCATCTCAGGTATGCAGAAGTTAGCTCTGGAAGAAGCTCACCCTGAGATAGCATTCCTTACCTTCAGCTGACCAGCACTCACCTGCTCTACAGCATCCTTTTACATCTCTTCTAGCCCAGGCGTCTCCCACAGATTCTTTTGCCCTTATGATATTCACAGTCTCTTTCAATGGCTCTTACTCATTCTGGGATTTTTTTTTTTTTTCTTTTCCTTCAAATATCTCAGTGTTTCAGGGGCTAAGTTGTTGAAACACTGGTGACTATTCCAGCTTGGATTAGTTTGCATTCATATTATGAAAAACATTTCTTGCATTCAGTCCCTTCTCTCTTTTCAACTGCACTTCATTCAACTCTGCTCCAAGAAAAGCAGAATTAGCCAATGTTTTATTTTCTTTCCTTAACATTACTGCCACATCCCCAGCTGCACTCACTAAAATTTCTGGCTTTCAAGAAAAAAAAAAAATCTACATCTACTATTTCCTTTAAAGGCTAGATGCTGCATTCACATTCCTGAATGATCTATGAACCCCCACATCTCTCTTCAACATCCAAAACCTCAGGGATAGAGACACCACATGCTCCAGAAGGCAAACCTCGCTCTTCTGCAAACTAACACATGGTGACGAGGGCATCGGCAGCAGGAAGAGCCCTTTCCCGAGAGCCGACTCCGACTCTCCGTGCTCCAAACGGCTCATTGGCAAGCTGCAAGTTTATGTCAGTGTTTTTCACTTTGGTGCTCAAAAACTGAGCACCAAAAAAGGGCCTGTTAGCTGGAGAAAAACTTGGCAGAATGTTTTCATAAATGCCCTTCTGCCTGCCCCTGCAGTGGGGAGCAMGGGGGCTGCCGGGGGGCAGCTGGTTTTAAGGAGTCATTGACCATCTCCCAGCTAAATTTTAGCACCTGCCACCCTGTGCCTAGGCATCTCTTTATGGAGATGTAAACTAATTGCAGGAATCAAAATAAGACCCATGGCTTCACTTCTGCACCTGATCAAAGGTTTATGGTTTTTAACAACGCATTTCTCACGCCAATCCATTTCAGAGTGCAGCCCAACCATAGCTGCATCAGCCGCACAAAAAAAGATGTTACTATGATACAAGAATGAGCTGAAACCTCCCAAAATTGCTTTGTTATGTAAAATTACACAGCTGCTACCTCCTCTCTACAATATCCTAGCTTCCGCTTCTTTGCCTCTGGGCTCCTGCTGCCTCTTTTTCCTCATTCTGGGGGGAAAGCCAGGTGGATCACATTAGCAGATAGCTCAGAGAAACGGAGAGAGTTAGGAAAAGCTAAAATGCAGAGCCTAAAATGCATGTATTTGGTTTTGGCTTTCGGTAGTATGGCAGGAYGTGTTTTCAGAGCAGTTCTCCCTGGGCGAGAGCAGGGAGGAGGCGTTTCCCAGACGTCCTGGGGGACAGCAGCCGGCAGCCCCCTGCCCCACGGCACAGGGCTCGTCCCACAGCTCCCACCAGGCAGTTCCCATCCCAAACCATCTGGGCTTCCCTGGGGCGATACCCCTGCCCGGGAGCCACGGCGGGCTCCTTGCGCCGTGCAGCAAAGCGCAGGTGGCAGTAAGCGTTTGTCTCAAGGGGCTCCAGGTGAAACTTGGATTTGAAAGAAAACTGGGGAAAAAAGAAGCAGCATGTGTGTCCAGGAAAAGATGTTTGATTTAGCTAGTCCTAAAGATCAAAAGATGTTAGAAAAACCACAAAACCCTCTCAAAGTACAGTTTTTCCTTTTCAGTCTCGGGTTTCTTTTCTCGGTCTGTCTCCTGCCATAGCAGTCTGGTGCGTGGCACCAGGACACGGGGCTGTGGCACTGTCCCCTGACCTGGGACAGCCCCGGTGGCACTCCCCRAGCCCTGCCTGCAGGGGAAATGGAAGGCCAAAGGCAGTGTTAGCTCAAAAGCAATAGAGTGGATTTTCAAGGGTAGTGACTGAGCTAAGGCAGTTCTTAAAAATAGGAATATTTTCAAAGGATGCAGAAAGCAGTGAAGTCTTTTGCCTGGGAGTCCTGAGCTTTGGTTCCCCAGACAGAATTGATTTCACATAGGTGACCTCTGGGAGCTTCTCCTCAGACAGATGTTTTCTCAGCTGCAGTCCCTGCTCTTCAATGGGCAAGTTATCCCAGCAGCCCTCCTCACCCCGTCATCCTCAGAGCCAGCTCACGCAGGTGGGACAAACAAAACCCCGCGCTGCCAGCATCTTCCCCCCAGAGGAGGGGGCAGCCCCCAGTGCCAAGGCGGGTCCAGGGTCCGAGAGCCCCCAACAGCAGCTCTGTCACCTGGGGAGCAGCAGGAGGGAGGTGTCAATTCCAATTAATTGGGCTGTGATGATTTCATTACTGTTTTCAATAATCTTGATTAAATACTACGTGATAACTTAAGTACATTGGGATAAATTAACCTCTCTCTGTTTATCACTAATTACTTTAAGGCGGAGCCTGAAGTTCTGAACACAGCAGTCCCATTCTTCCCCCCAAAGGCAGGAGATGCTTTGGTGCTGCCCTGAATAGGGGAGCTCACGCAGAAGGGCTGGTTAAGCAGTGACTGGTGCTGTAGGAAGAACTTCAGAGGCAGACCAACGTTCACAACCAGCCTTGAATCCATTTTTTCTGCCCCCAGGCGAGAGCAGAAACGCCACCGGCAGGACACCGAGCAGGGGAGCAATGCACAGATCTAGAAGTGCCGCCTGTGGCAGCTCCTCCACCTTCACCCCTGAGAAGCAGCCATGCCCTGCCACGTGCAGTCGGTGGCTCTGCTCCTACCAGCACGTCTCTCCTGCAGGCATGGGCCCGACAGCCAAACTGAGCAGCGGCTGTTCGGCTGCAGGCAGGGTTGCTGCAGGAGAAGCAAGGCTGGAGCATTGACACTGCAGACGTGCGCGTCCCTGCTAGCTGAAATGGAGGAACAGCTCTATTTTCAAAGTACCACCAGTAATTTGATGTGATGACTAGGCACAGGCACTATTACAGGGTGAACACAGGGGGTGTTTATAAAAATTACTGCATAAAAGTATTTTCAAGAGAAGAGTGTGAATGGTTGGGCCTGATCCGGCTCTCCACTGTGCCCATTCCACRCTGGTGAAAGCCTTCCCTCAGTTTCACCCCGTAGGGTATTTCTGCCAGCCCACCACACACTTGGGAAATTATCCCTTTTTCAAAGAGCTACATGGATGTTTTCTTCTAGATAACGGGCTGGTGTGTTGCCAACAGCTTTAAACTAGATAACACCTTTGTGAAAACAAATTCTACTTCTTGTGCTCATCTCTTTGCCCAGAGACCCCCTCTTTTACCCCCTCTACTCTGCTCTGGTGAGACCCCACCTGCAGTACTGCATCCAGCTCTGGAGCCCTCAGCATAAGACAGACACGGACCTGTTGGAGCGGGTCCAGAGGAGGGCCACGAAAATGATCAGGGGGATGGAACCCCTCTCCTATGAAGAAAGGCTGAGAGAGTTGGGGTTGTTCAGCCTGGAGAAGAGAAGGCTTTGGGGAGACCTTATTGCAGCCTATCAGTATTCAAAGGGGGCTTATAAAAAAGATGGCAGCAAACTTTTTAGCAGGGCCTGTTGCGACAGGACAAGGGGGAATGGCTTTAAACTAAAAGAGGGAAGATTTAGACTAGATATAAGGAAGAAATTTTTTATGCTGAGGGTGGTGAAACACTGGCACAGGTTGCCCAGAGGGGTGGTGGATGCCCCATCCCTGGACACATTCAAGGTCAGGTTGGACGGGGCTCTGAGCAACCTGATYTAGTTGAAGATGTCCCTGCCCATGGCAGGGGGGTTGGACTAGATGGTCCTTAAAGGTCCCTTCCAACCCAAACTATTCTATGATTCTAGGTGAGTTCATTTTTCCCGACACGGTGGTCCTGGGTTTAACAGCACGGATCCCTGAGCAGTCGGACTCGTGGCTGCAGTTTGCTGGACCCCATGGGATGCCTGCACCGCAGGATGGGGATCCAGGCGCGGCTGCTGCAGCAGCGGAGCCAGGCAGCCCATTAAGCACAGGAGATGTCAGCACACAGCCGAGCCCTCTCCCCCACGGCACGGCCCCCGGTCTGCTCTCCAGGCACGCTGCCCACAGAAAGCAGAAGCGGCGTTACCTTCACAGCACAACCGAGGCACACTGGAGTCTCGATTTGGGGCCAGAATCCTGCAGGGACACAAGGAGGAGCCCGCCACATGCGTGGGAGGAGGAGTGGGCACTCCRGAGCAAGCCAGTGCCGGGGGGTTAGCTGTGCCTGCTGTAACGCACCGAGCCTTGTGCCCACCGCCTGCCCCGGGCCGGCTCCGGGCATCCAGGGGAGCTCGGGACACCCCAGGCTGAATTCTCCACCCRTGCATTCAATGGGCTGTGGGCATCAAAATGCTTTCAAGGAATGGGGCTTACCTGACCCATCCTGTAGCACAGGGGAAGCCTGACCACAAAAATCAGTGCCCTGTCTCCACGCTGCTGCTCCCAGGCGTCACCCCCACCTCCAGCACCACTCTGCCTTTGGGTCAGTGATAGCACCAGGCGGGTCTGTATCCACCAGTCACTTCTGCAGTCCCTCCACTATCACCTCCATCTATCTCAAACTTTTCCCCAGTAAATCACTTTCCCCTTTAAAACCTTTCTTGAAACTCTTTTTTAATTCCAAGTAACTTGTATTTTAAAGTTCTTGGCAACGCTGTAAATTACTAGTGATCAGCAGAGTAGAAATTACTTGGTCTTCTTTTTCTCCCCAGCATGCAAGTATTCGAGAAGAGTTACTTGGAAGCGAGTGAAAGAATAACAGGTAAGCATCTGTGCTTATCTATTTCTCTGCAACATGATCTACAAGAGTGAGTGCAAAAAAAAAAAATCTGAAGAGGCTCCCTTGTACCTTGTCCAGCTAAAATAACTAAGGGACGAGAAGAACACATTCTCATGTTGTGTTCCCCTATGAATCAGAAGACAGCTCAGCAAGACCCATTAGCAAGCTCTGAACTATTTGCTGTCCTGGAAGTAACTAATATAACGATAAAAGCAAAAATGTTCTGAAAGATAGATAAAGCCATTCTTTTTCTTTATTGGGCTGTTTTAAAAGACTAAGGATTGAGTCACTGAAAACAGGACTCCATTGGTGCAGGGAAGCACATATTAGGGAAAGAAAAAAGTGACTGAGTCAAACTATCCTAAAGGTTTTGCTTTATGAGGCAGTCTGRCAAGACCTCATATGCCTCCAGAAAACATTTTTTAAGATAGTGTCATTCATTTATTTACCACTGGTGAATTTCAAAGAGGAATGATGCCACTGGGGCTGCAGTCATCATCGTAACAATTTCCTACAAAGACTACAATTGTGTCAAGGAATTTAAGAGGCTCTCAGCTTGGAAGAAATGCTTGAAAGGAGGGAACTGCAGAAGAAAAAGAAATAAAGTTTGAGATTGTATTCCCTCTTCCCTAACAGTCAGAATTTGAAAAGAAATACGAAAATCTATGGGGGAGTTCCTCTGTGGGAGGTTTCCAACACAGACTACAACTTCCTACATTTTTTCTTTTCTGCTGCTAGTTACTTAAATTAAGGAACTTCTCTTCAGGTTGGACGGACTTAGGCATTAAACGAATGCAGACAGTTTCTCTGAGGGTTTATATTTGCTTTGTTCATCAATAGATCACACAGCAATTGCAGCTGCCCTGAAATCGGCAGGGGGGGCAGTGATTTTGGGGTGTCAAATAATCTAAGTTAGAAATGTTTCTCCCCATTCACTTTTTAGTTATTTGGCTTGACTCATTACAACTTTACTTTGCAGGTCTGCGGTGACTTTGGAGTCAGTACACGAGGGGAATAAGGGAGGAACAAGAGCAGAGCTGGCCAAAGTCACAAGCCACTCACCTTCCGGAGAAGCTCCTAGGCTCTAGGTCTCTTCAAGCTCATGGAAGAGAAAAGAATTTGCTTTCAAAGAAACAGGAACCATGTAATTTTATTCTGAAAGAGCTCTCCTACAGCCCAGGCACTTGAGGAACTGCTTCCTATCAAGCAAGGCTTCTTTTATAAAATTGCCAGTTAATTATTCATGTCCATATAACGAGCACCTGAGATTCTCTTTAATGTCTTAGACCAAGAACAGCTGTGACTACACTAACGATAGCATAAGTGGCAGTCCTAGCAACAAAAAGGTGGGTTTTGAAAAGCACAATACTCTGCCCTCAGCCTTGGAGCTGCTCATCTGACTGGCTGTGGGTCTGCCTTGCTGGGCACTGTCAGGATGCTACCATGGAGTTGGGCATCTGGGTTTTCAGGGTGTGCTGCTTTAATGCTCCGCTGCTGCTGGCACTGAGGAGAAGGTGAATAGAAGGAGGAGGATCACCTGGAGGAAGGTGATTTATGTACTTGCCATGCTGTATTGCTTTCCTTCAGCTCAGCTGAGTTGAAGACTGTTTGGAAGCACAAGTCTGATTTAAATGATATCCCAGCAGCTTGAAAGATGCTGACCAAAGACTAAGCCAAAATACAGAGAGATGCACCTAATTTCACAAAAGTAGCTTAGAGGTGAAAACCGTTATTCCTGTCTTTAGCTCTAATCCTGATCCCTTTGAAATGGATGGCATTCTTATTGTCTGTGTTTTCCTAAAATTTCCCAGAATTTAGCCCCATGAAAGATCAAAAATAATAATCTGGTTGGGAACAGGATGTCTCGTTTCATACGCTCAAAAAAACAGCACGTCTAACGCTGGCCAAAAAAGGTTTTATGTGGCTGGCCACCAGGGTGTATCCGATTTGCACATAAATCTTACCTCCAGAAGGTATTATGAATTTTTAATTATAGACAATCTGAAACAAAGTAGCCCTGGGTTACATCCAAACTTCTCCCAAGCTGGGCAGAGGGTTCTGCGCCTGGCAGTTTTTTAAACCCCGTCAGCCAACTTAACAGGATAATGCTCAAACAACCTTGAGAGTCTTGAATGGAAGTGGCTATTAGTGCAAAGTTATCATTATCAGCAACAGCATCTTAAGTTGCTGAACCTCAGATGCTAGTACAGAATGTCTCGATAATTAAACATCGGCTCTTTCTGAGTCACATTGGAACATTTGCTGTGAGTCAACCTGAAGCAAAACAACAAGCCCTGCAAACAAAGGATGCCTTTTTATCCCATGATCCGTGGTTGTGCCTTGACATGTGCTGGGCAGTACACTTCTGGAGCAAATGCTGAGCAGCTAGAATTGCTGGAAGGTAAAGCAGTAATAATCATAAGCAGCTGGCCAAATTTTCAAGAACATTGAAAAGATCCCTATGCATGTGAAAAAAAAAAATCAAAGAAAGTACTTCTGCATAAACATTTGGTTTAGGATTTTTATTTGTTTTACTGCCTTTATGCTATAGAAAAAGCAGGCCAAGTGAAGACAAAACCAGCCCTGAATTTCTAGTCTCCACCTTGGTCACTCTGTTACTAATTAGCATCTCAGACAATAATGATTTTATTTCTGTTTTCTATGCAGCCAGCTTCTCAGAGCTGAAACACAGGACTCGGAAGGTGTGCTGATGTCTCTGCTAAATGCTTTGACAGCAATGAAAAACATGTCTCAGAGTGTTTGTGAGGAATATCAGTGCAAACCAAGATGTTTTGATAGTGTATTGGAAAGGTCTGGAGAGGGCTTACCCAGAACTGGAACCTGTAGCACCGGACGGAGGTGATCTGGCAGAAACTTCAGACAAACAGAGAGGAGGTTAATGCTTCCAGGCTGTCAGATGTTGGCTCTGGGTGCAGACAGTGATGAGTGAGGAGCCTTGGAAGAGCTTTTGTGGAGCGGGCTGTGCCAGAGAGTGGTGGCTCCTCCTGGTTGGGGGTGCTCTACCTGGCAGAGCTGTGACATGCACCAGAGTCATCTATTACAGATGCCTTTGGATGACTTTCCCTAAGTGTTATTTGGAGAGTTAGTAATGACTTTAAAAATTATGCTATCCGGCTGAACGTCTGCGGTGAACTGCAATCTGCTTTTCCCTTCTAGCTGCTTGAGTAAAATAATGGATATGATGTTTACATGCTTATGAAACAAAACCTGCATTAAAAGAAAACTGCCCGGTCCAGAAAGTCAGGGCTTTTATTTGACGGTGCTCAGAGAAGGGTGCTCATGCTATTCCAGCTCTGAAGTTATCAGCCTTGTGGGACATTTGTCACTGTGTACGAAGTGCAGCGCTTATCATCTCRGGCTGCAGCTGCAAGTGGTGAGCACGCCTGGGGAGCAGCCCCAGCACCAGACACTGGTGGAGAAGACAGGGCTGATGACCACCCGTGGGGAGACAGAAAGCCCTGGCAGGAGCAGGGCTGAGTCCAGCTCCCCGGGCAGCAGTGGGGACCTGCTCCGTCAGGTGGCTGCGGCTTTAGCTGAGACCTCAGCCCTGTCCCTGCCTCCCCCGGCACCAGGCCAGCCCTGGCACAGGCACCCAGGAGAGAGCTGCCACCTCCAGCACCAGTCAGGGGTCAGTGGGGAGCTGCGTCTATGCTGGGAACACGAGTGGAGGGAATGCTGCAGAAACCAAGAGCTGACATGGACATTGCCAGTTCTTCTGTTTTTTAAAGCACGCTAGAAATGAGAAACACTTTGTTGTAAACAACAAATTAATACTATCCAGGTTCACTTGGCATGAGGATCTTTCCCTTCCAAACCTGCCTTCCCGCAGCTGCCTCCTCACCAATATACGATTGTGCCTAATAACACACGCTTGCCAGCAAATATCTTGCACTTGCCCGTATGAGACATCTTATCTCTGCCTGCCTTGATTTTTATTTAAATATTAGAGAAGATAGAAAATATATGTAGGAAGGAGATAAAAAGGCAGTCTGTAAGACTGTGGGATATGTCATAAGGTTTACACCTTATCTAAGCTATGTTTTTGCTTCTCGAGTGATCTTTGTCAAGATACGCCACCCATCAAGACATGAGGAATCAGTGCTTGGGTTTCACTCGGTGTCGCAAGAAACCCAAGTCCAGGAGTTCAGCAATCTCCCTTATCTCTGCTCTGACACAGCTGCCTGGAGCCCAGAAAAGGGATAAAACAGTTTTTCTAGAGCACATTCCTCAATATTTTAGTTAATATGATGCTAAATTTTCTTCTGTTCCTTGACAACTAGAAACAAAGCATGTATTTGTAAACTGATGGCGTGTTTTGACTAGCTGCAAAACTCTCTTAAGTTCTTCTCTCTTAAAACATGATCTTCCTTAAGTAGCAGCAATCTACTCTTAATAAGTGTAAGGAATCAGTCATTCCCCCGCCCCCCCCAGACCTAAAAGACTCCTCAGGAGTAAGTCAAACACCAAGCCACAATGGTAGGTGAGGAACCTGACTTTCCCAAGCCATTCACTGGTGTCTGATCACTTTCTAGGAGTCTTTACTTTATGTTTTGAAAAGGAATCCTTGGCTTTCTCCACACATGACTTTTGGGTACTTGCATCTGGTAGCTCGACATCTTGCCAGCAGACAATGGAGCAAGTCATCACGTAGGTCTCTCATAGAGGCATGAGATAAATTAAAATCACTCCTTAAGAGAAGTCTACTTGGAAGCCACGTGGACAAACTGCAATTCATATTTCTGACTAAGGCTCCTCCGGGAACCTCCTTTCCTTCCAAAGCCCCTGCAGACTTTCCCTCAATTAATTCTCTACATTCTGTCTCTGTGAACTGTGCTCTGCAGATTTAGCTAATCACGTTTTGCCACAGCCAACTGACTATTGCTGTAATACATAACTAGGGAATGTCAGGGAGCAGCTTACTCAGCAGTAATGAAACAAATTATTTCTGTATCTTCATAGTGTTTTAGCATCAAAATGCCAAATGCAACAGGTAGATGACCTACCGAAAAGATTCTTTGTTATCACATAAAGCAAACAAGAATCTCACAGAAGCCCAGCTGAGCTCTGACACTCGCAGGATCTGCCCTGCAGTAGGGAGTTTGTTGTGCTGGGCGGCCCAGTGCAACGAACCCAGTTAACGTTTGTTGCCTTTCCATTCCACAGGGTGAAATTTATTTTCCATTACCTTAAGACAAAGCATACAGGAATCCACTGACTCTCCTCCATTCAGTTTAGTAATTTATACATCTTTAGCCTACAGAAAGCTGGGCAATCACCTTCATCTTGCAGTCTAAGGATAGACCCCAGAAAGGTGCAGATGAACATATGTAAACCCTCAGGTGGGGTCCATCAGGCTTTAAAATGCCTTATTTCCATCTCCCCTGATCTGTTCACCCAGCYGCATCTCAAAGCATAACCTCCTGAGTGAGCTTTCAATCATTATTTTGGGTAGAGCATTCAGGTGCGTACAGGCTGGTTTGTGCAAGTAAGATGTGTCCGGGAAGGCTTTAGCATTAGGATTGTTTTTCATGTAATGGAACAGAAAATTCCAACTCCATGGTTACCTTTTTGGTAGCAAGTATTTTGTACACTTACAGTCTTACTGTCAAGCAGCATGAAATCTCAGCCGCTGCCAGACCCTGGAAGTCTATGTAGTGCTTGTTAGAACATGCGCTTTGCAATCACAGCCCAATTACACAGCAACACTGCGGCAGCGCCTGGAAATGGCATGGGCTGACCAGACAGGAGAGCGCCTCAGAAGCCATTGCTTTTTGAACTTTTAAAAGACTTCTTAACAGCAAAGAAAGCTCATAGCTTGTTGCATAGCCCTTAGCAAAAGGAATTATTTTTTATGTGCTCATTTGCAGAGTCACCCGTGGGCTGAAATGGCTGAGAACAAACTGCAGGTTTCCAGGCTTCTCTGAACATTTATAAATGACACTGGTTTCTGCATGAAGTGAAAGTAATCTAAAAGCAACTGCCAGAATAAATACGTATGGCTTCCAGGTGAGCCGATGAACTCTCACCGTGTTTGCAAAGCAGTGAGGAACATGTGAGAAAAATGCCCGATTATCCACACCATACTGTGGGATAGAGATAAAAAATGGGTGAGTGAATGAACCTGGGGCTTCATCAATCCAATCTAGATTTAAAACTTTCAATTAAGTGACAGCTAGATAAGGTCTGAGAGCTTAGCCATCAGGAGGCAACAAATTGTCTCCTTTTCAGACATGGGAGAGAGAATCTGTATCAGCAGCTGTTTCAGAGCTGTTAGAGGAGTTGGTCTTGTAGGCAGAAAGCGGTTCTTTTTTACAGAATTTACTTGGTAAATTGCCTCAAGAGCTGGGCAATATTCACAGCATAAATCACCAACCCTGGTTTCTCTGAACATGCGCTTTAATAACTTACTGGACACCATGAGAGCACACGTGCATGCCCTGTTCCATCAAAATCATCATCCACTCTGCTGACTCCAGACTCTCTCAGTTATATGAAGGTGTCCAGTTACAAATAGGCACCTAATGCATAATTGAGGTGAGTCTCATTTTCCCCTGATTAACAATATACACTTCCCAAATATTTACAAGATCCAGATGTGGCACTGTCATGGCAACACACTTTTAAAACAAATACGCTGTTTTTCTAAGATTCACAATTTAGAGAGAAGAGGCAGTAAAGCTTGACATTACAAATGACGCAAAGAATCAGCTCAACGGGAGTGTGTAGAGCATCAGGAGACCCTGGGAGAGGTAGTCAGTGAGACAGATCCTGGGGGGTACGCAGGGATGGAACCCGTAAAGCAGCCGCTGTCAGGAAGCAGTACTAAGGCAGGGAGGTTACAGAGAGTCGGTTAAATAAAGCAGCAGAAAACAAGCTACGAGAAAAGGATTAATAGGGAAGTCATAATGGACCATGCTTGCATAACAAAAGAGCTGACAGAGATCACAGACCAACTGCAGTGATTATATGGCTTAGGACACAGGTATTTGATGATTACTGAATTATTGTTTGCAAGACTGATTGAATATAGGCAAAATCTGAGGTGTTTGGTTTGATCAGGTTTTATTTGGGCAAAATGGAATGAGAAGAATTTTAAATCTTGGTTCCATTTCACCTGACTATTCAAAATCCACCAAATTATGATACGGTTTTTCTATCAGCAATACTGATGTTCCCCTGGGTAAGAATGAAATTGCTGTCTGTAACACAGCATGAAATGCCAACATCACCTATTTCTATTTAAATTCTTAGAAAATAAAGAAGCTAGTAGCAATTTATTCCTGAAGCCTTGTGTAAGCTCTCAAGATGCCAGCTGCTTCCTTATAGTCCCTTAGGTTATAGCATGTAGGCATTAACCATTATTTTAACTGAACTGGTGCCCCTGGGCATTTCCACCCATTGCATTACCGTGGCTGAGCTGAATCATTCAAGACTCCTTTCCCCACAACACCTCCACTTCTGTTGTGAGCCTTGTAACCAGTCTTCAGACTTTTAACACAACTGAACACGATGACTTACCTTGACAGTGATTTATCTGAGTTTCTCAAAGAGGTAAAAGATGTGGCCTTGTCTCACATCCTGAATCATTGCTGACAGTGACTGGATGCTATGATGGATGATCAGCCTTTCGGGAATTTGCTGGCTAATGAAACACTGCAATCAGTTTTATCAAACCTTTGTACAGCGTCACCCAAGGGAAATCACATAACTCAGCCATGACACCAGCAGCAGATTTCCCAGAAGGTTCCTTATAAAGCAACAGTAAAACCCGGTATTTATTACATCTACAATTTGCAATTTCACAGCGAACCCTCCGGCCTGTGGGTCCCATTCATTCTAGGAAGAGAACAGCTCCCATGAGGAAGCCATTTCTGAGCTATGCATCTGGAATATTAACAAAGGCATGAGTGTCCTGACTACAATACCCAGAGGTGGTTCACCACACACTGGGCTTCTCAGGCTGGCAATTAGCAATGCCAAGGGATCCTGGCTGGTTCTTCCAGCCTAATTCAACACCTCCAAGCTGAGGATCTCTACGAGCTGCAGAGAGAAAACCAAGAGCCATGAGCTATTCTGACACAAGACTTGCAGCCAAATCTCTAGACAGAGTGTGGATGGAGAGGGAGGGGGCGGGAGGAGTGTGGGCTCACGAGGAAGGGGCAGCCGCTGTGCTCAGGTGACAGCTTTGCTTCAGGATGTTCCATGGCACTTCCCAGAAAGCTGCCTGGGTTTTGTGCCAATGGCTGCAGAAAGGGACAAACTCAAAATCAAGTCGCTGTAGGCTCCAGTCCTAGCCTAACCACTTTGCTACCTCTTTGACCTTGAGCAAGTCAGGTATTTGTTCCTTAAGTAATTTTCAGGTACGAAAACAGACAACTGTATTTCTCCTGCCTTGTGGTTTATTTAGACGGTTAGCATTTTTAATAATAGATATGCTTACTCTCTAAGTTTCAGATGACAGGAGGGATTGGATAAATCTCCTGAAATGCAAAAAGGTGAGAGACAGTGGGAAGAACTTGTGGCAAGACTTTATTGATATCTTTTTCTTTTAATAGTTTCAGTCTCAGTCATACCTTGTAAAAATCAAATGAAACATTACAGTAGCATCAAAACAGCTTTGTAAACCAAAGGGATAATTTCCATTTTCCATTGTGAACACCTTTTGAAAGGGAGTKCATAGTTTTGACATAAATCTCCCTCAGGTTTTTAGAAATCAGAGCTGGAATGCCTGTTTCAGYTTTATTGAAGCAAAAACTTTCAGTCAGGAAACATGTGTTGGCTTTTTTTGTGAAACAAAAAGAGATTACAACTTAAAAGCATGACATGCCTTGAGAAATGGAAAATGGTCACACCTGCTCAGCTTTACATGGAGCTGCATATGTAAGAGCACGGCAAGACCTTCGTGCAGGACAGGAGATTCCCCACGGGGCTCGCAGATGACAATGAGGACCCTCCTGTGTGGCTATACAACCATTTTAATAAGATGTTGTGCATTGGGCCAACAAAAATGTGTGCATGTCCATAAGCATCTGTACACAGATTTATAGACATGATGTTGAACATCTAGGCCAAAGTGCAGATTAAATGAAACAACAGCTCTCTCCCCAAGAAGAATGATTTCTTTTGCACTGAAAAAAGGAAGGAGAAAGGAAGTTTTCTGGGGTCACATGCCAGTTGTAGCCTACTGAATTGTATATTCACAAAGTATTGATGAAAGAAGGTTGAAGAATATTTCAGCTCAAGGCACCACTAATGAGTTCCTCTAGATGAGCCGGAGCACTGCAGTGCTTTCAGTTAAATGTAATCTAGCTAATGAGCCACCTGTTTTAAAACCCACGTTGCTGTTACACTGTGGGTTTTTTGATGTTTAACAAATTGAGAGTCTGTAAATTGGACTAGTCACAACCCTTACGCTCAGTCTCGTTCAACAGGTTAGGTTTTGAAAAGCCCACCCCAATCTAACTGTAAATCACTCAGCCCACTATCTCCCAACCGTGGCGATAGCAGAGATCTGTAAAATGACTGATGGGTAAACACCAAACCTGGAGTGACTGAAGCTACAAGAGGGGGCCCACAGCAGTGTCCTCTTCTGCATGTTACGTTTGGCTTAGGACCTTTCCGTATTTTGCACTGACAAGTGGAGAAAGAACCTCCTCGCTGACGACCTGAACCTCCTTCCTGCGGCACGGCAACTGCCGTTTTGGACACAGCCTCCAGCAAAAAGGAGCCCACAGCAGGTATGGATGCACTGTGCTCTCTTGGCATCCTGAGCTTTGTTTTCTGCTTGTTTGTTTCTCATAAAGCAAGTCAGCCTGACCGAAAGCAGATGGCTGTTCTTTGCTTACCTCTAAAGAGAAAGCTTTCATTTGAAGAAAATAACCCCTAAATATGAAAAATAAGGATCTGATAGGAAGGTCCTACAGGTAGGGTTTTCTGTAAGCTCCTTACAGCGACAGATTCCAAAACTTCCCACTACATCAACATCCTTCTGTACACAAAGATAAGACATAATTTCCTTGTTATTCTTGATGACACTGAATAACAGAGAATTTTTCTCTCCTGCGCCCACCAGACACGCTGCCAGCAGCAGCATCGCACCTACTTAACTGTCCCTTACGCAGGAGGATTTTTGCCTGTACCTTCTCCCAATAGACTGAATTACTCCCTTACCCTTCCTCTAGGGCTCATCGGGGATAGGTGACTGTTTTATCTCTCCTGTCCTTCCCGTGGTTTAAGAATGCAGAATGAAACCTGTCTCTCAAGAACACCAAAGGATATGAGGTTTATAAAGAACACCTGCTGAGTAATAGATTTACTTTCCCCAAAATAGGAGCAAATTAACAAACAAATTGATTTCCAAGACAGGCTGTATTTGAATTTTAACACCATAAATGCTAATTTCCAGTAATAGCTGTTTCATCAATGGCATGCCCAGTCCTGCTGTTCTCACATTGCGAGAATAGTCTGTGACTAAATTCATCAATTGTTTCTGAGACTAATGCTTTAGCAAGTTTGGTACCTTGTATATGCATATTGCCTTATTCCTATATTCCACCCTGCTTTTTACTTGCACATCTCTCGCATCCATAGCATGAGTGGGAGTAAAGGAATGTCAGCTGAACACTGGCCCAGCACTGACATGGAGCAAGGATGCAACTAAATGTAGTGGTGATTGTGGCCATTACTGAGCAAGATGACAGCACTAATAAAGGGATTTTCATCTCAGCCCTGCTGCAAACATCCAGCTGCTGCCATGTAAATGAGTAACTCAGCTTTGCAGTCACCTAAGACAGCCTGGAGGAGTGTGGGTAACTTTAAATAGGTGAGTGATCATCAAGGTAAACTTCTGAAAGTTTCTAATTGGGTCCTAGGAAGGGTAATATTAGAACTGCACACAAAAAGCACTACCTAAAGTGAATACAATAGGAAATATTAGCTGCTGCTTATGTTTATCCCATACAAAGCCTGAGACACCAGTCCTTCCATGAAGATAAACCTGTTCTGGACTCATACTGGCAGTGTGTATTAAAGTGGGGTGGGTTTTTTGTGGAGGTTTTTTTAAGTTTCCTATAGCAAACTAYCTAAAAGCATGTATACATGTATTTCTATCCTTCTGTCCTTAGGAGCTGAGCCATACTAATGGATAACCTGAGCACTTCTAATCCTTTTCAGTGTGTATTACTGCAAACTATTTATCTTGAACCACTATAGAACAGAGTTTTACCTTAGCTAGTTTGTTTTGCACTGGCAAAAGAAGCAGGAGCACTCGCAGGATCTACTGCCTCAGCTCAGCGCGGGAGCTATTACCATCCCAGTGTCTCCCTGTGGAGCAGCAGTGCCGAGACCCTGATCCTGCCCACCTTGCTGTCTTCTTGAGAAGGYGACTCCTTGGTAGCCATACGTGCATCAGGGATAAGCACAAACAAGACACTGTAGGATGCTCAGACAGAAGGCTTGCTGCCAAAGCAAACACACATTTGTTCGCAGGCTCCAGCTCAGAGTCACCAGAACTGTGAAACATCTCTCCTCCTCCTCATACGCCCACCGGCTGGGAGAGCCAACTTCTGATTAGAGGCAGTTGCAAAGTTGCTGATAAACTGTTCTTCACAGTTTGTTGCTAAAACTTTCTGTTGCAAAATGATCTGTTTTGTCCAAAGCTTCCCCTTGAGTTTTCTCAGTCTGGGGTGGAACTGCTTATCAGAGGACACAGTCTTCTCCAAACCAGCCACTCAGCTGAGGCCTCCTCTAGGGTGTGGGCTCAAGAGCGTCCTAACTACCAACGCTAGAGAAGAAACTTCTGCCACTAATGCTCCACTTGGCCCAAAAAACATTACATTGGAAGAATTTTGGCAGCCTGCTGTTCAAGGAATGCATGCAAATCTGGAGACCCAGCTCCAGTCCCTGTGCTGCCCTGCTTTGGAGCCAGTGCTGAAACCCAAGACCGCTGTCATCCAGCTTAGTGCCCTGGCTACTGGCTGAAGAACTGAAGAAAGGGCGACTTCCCTTTCTGCTTTCTTGAAGACAGTAAATACATTTACAATAACTCCTTTGTCTCAGTATGGGCTGAGAACATTTTTCTGATCTATTTTTTCACAAGCC
>JAYKAV010002980.1:209607-232730 GCA_035582835.1 Phoebastria nigripes
TTACTTCTGGTGACATAGCTTCTAATTCACCCCGGACTGGTGGGCTTTGTAAACCTCTGGTTTGCAACAGCAGCTGAACCAGAATTGACAATGAGCAAAGAGTACCCATGTTCAGAGCATTGAACAGCCCTCCAGCTCCTCACCAGGCTTAATGAAGTGTAATGAAAGGAAATTAATGAGCTTTGTCCCCATTGCCAGAGGAAAGGGCAGCTGGAAATATGCAGGGACCCAATATGAATTGAGCATGATTAAGTATGTTATAACTATTGTTCTGAATAAAATGGTGCTGTTATACCTAAATAGCCTACAGCAGTCCCTTGTCATTACAGCCATTTAGCTGGCTCTGCTTTAATTGCCTCTGAAAGCCACCCAGAAAGGATTTCTTTTACGCCCTTTCCAATTTTAAACCAGGGACAGAAATATGTAAGCACTAACCTGCATCCATTTAGATAACGGGGATTCGGTGGGTGAGCCAGGAAGATAGATATTTTATAGGGAACTGCTTGGTACTTGATGGGCAGGGCAACGCGACTGTGATGCGTGTGGGCACGGCTGCCGCTGGAGGACAGCTGCCACAGCCTGTGGGGTGGGCTACAGAGCTCTGGGGTTAGTCGTGGGCTATACCACCCACCCCCACAGTTTGGCTCCTGGCAGGCAGCTGTAGCAGAGAGGGCAGGCATCAGGAGGTGCCTGACCCCAACCCAAAGGCACCCCGGGGCCGGAGGGGAGGCACTGTGTCTCTGTCCCCTCCTGGTTCCAAGCAGGCTCCCCCCAGCACCCAGCTCCTCTCCCCATGGGGACTGTCATTAGCCACAGAGGGTTCAGCAGACAGCAATGCTCCATGAGCATTTATTTATCAGGACGGGCCTCTCCATCTCTAACACCTGCAATTCTGTGCTATCTAAAAGGCAAGGGTCCCCTTAACAATCCCTCGTTACAGCAAGCATTATCTCCGGCCGCACTACCTCACGCTCCGCGGACTGCAGTTTATTTGCTCCACGCTGCTAAATTCCACCGGCACTTTASCTTTCTCCTTCTTCGCTGTTGCCACATTTGCCTGGACAAAACTGCCATTGCACCACGATGGGGGAAGCACTCCCTGACTTTTTCTGTCCCAAGCATAAACTCCAGCTCACACAGGACTGAGTCTTTGGCTTGGCTCACAGCAGCGAGGTTTGCTCAACTCTGGAGATAATGCAGCAACAGCTCAACTCTGGAGATAATGTCAATAAAATGTATTTGAAAGAAAGAGAGCAAACCACATCACAGAACATCACAGCATCCTTGACCCTGTTGCACAAGGAGCTGCACAGGTGCTGAGGTACAGCCCTTCACGCGCACAGACCGACAGAACTGTGATGCAGGGAAGTCACCAGGATGCTCTRCAGCACTTGGAAAAGCTTCTTCTCCCAGCACAAGACACAGGATGCCTGATATCAAAGCACATTGCCTGGGGTGCCGAGAGCAGAAGGATGTGTCACAGCAAGGCTGATGGTGAGGCACAACTGTTGTCATGGTCCTTGATGGAGCTCTCTTATGCTGTGACATGTACTGCCCTGAATTTGCATCTGTCCAATTACTCATCAAAAAACAGCAATCCAGACCTAAATTAACATTTTCTCTTCTGTATTCTTAATTGATTCACAAAAATGAAAAGATTATCTTCCTCCTTCAGATTAATTACTTTCAAGGCTCACAGTTTCTTGGGAGACAATTCCCAACTCAGCTCTGGCAATGGAGCAAGACTGGAATCTGGCCTAAGCTAGTCCGCTGAGAAAGACCAATTGGAGTTGTTCTGGAGAGAAGAAAATAGGGGAAATGTCTCCTCTCTTTCTTGGGGAAGAGAAGTATTTTAAAAGGACCTTTTTACTCTTGTTACTTGTCTTCAGTCAGTTCAAAGGGTCCTTGGATCTCTCCTGGGCAGACTTCTTCTTTACAGACTGCTGAGGAGGATATATGAAGAGATCAGGGCTCCAGCTTTCCCTCCTTAGCTTCTAGAAGTACAGTGTACGATTGAAATGATGCCCCAAAATCTTTGCTGTGGACAACAATCCAGCCTCTGCTCCAAGCACACAGCCCAAAGTTTGTACGTGGCTTTTATAGCCCCGAATTCTTTTTAGACATGAGTTTGAATCCATCATCCAGGATGGACCTCCGATTGCGTCTTAACCTCTTTTGTCTCTCGAGATAGATCACCACTCCCAGGAGGAAGCAGGTGACCAGGAAGAGCACCATTCCCGCAATGGCTAGAGCAATGACTGTGGCCTCTATCTGCCCTTGAGCCAACTTAGCTCCAAAAAGCATGATCTTCTGGGACTCATCCTTATCCTCAGGTGGCAACTCTGAGAGACAAACAAAAAGATATTTCCAATGAGGGCCAGAAATATCACAACTGAAAGGTTTCAAGAAATATAAAAAAGGAGCAAAATAAAGACCCAACACAATCAAAGCAAGTCAAAGCAGACACAGTTGCCATCCAACAGACCCTCATCCCTGAGGTCACACAGAAATTTGAGAATGAATGGTTCTTTCCCTAATGCGCTCCATCCCAGGACCTCACCGTGTCTCACACCTATTCAGCCCAATCAGCTAACCATTGCTGCCCCCACTCACGAGGGAGGTGATCTGAGGTTGTGTGTGGAGTCAGTGGCTGGGCTAGGAACAGAAGAATGAAGATGAGAACATGCATCCGGACCAGGGCTGCTGCGAGTTCCCCACCCTGCTCCAAACTCCCCATGCACATGGCTGTTGTCCTAACCACCACTTTTCAGAGTGCGCTTGCTCAGTCTTGCTGGTGGTGAGTCACTTAAGATCCTGAGCTCTCTTATGCTTCCATGCAGAGGGAGCAGCAACCTTTTGAGAAAAGTGGCTATTTGCACAGATAACAACTGTTGATCAAGGTTTTTGCCCGGTGAGCATACACACACTGATGCCTGAGTGTGGTATAAAACAGAATTATTTAATATTGTCACTACTGCTCTGACACATTTCCTACTCCTCTTCTTTACACCCATTTTGAGTGAGGAAAACATTGTTGGGAAGAAAATGACTGAAATATCAGTAGAGAAAGACTGAAGAGCTGTAGGTAGATGGCTGTATTTTCAGCTGGTCCGAGCTGGCTCTGAAATCAACTCAGCTGGACTTATTCACAGCAGCTGAAAAATGGAGTTGTGGAGAAAGATGAAAAATCAGGGAAATAAATCACCACCATAAACTATTCAGACTTTTACCCCAAAAAATTTTAAAGGGATCTTATCTATTACTCCCCTTCTCCCAGGTGCTGCTCAACCAAATGTCTTCTCACAGCTGTTCTTTAAAATACCTGAAAGACCCAGGGCACATGCTTAGGCTCTTTTCTTGGGGGAAGAACAGACCATAAGGCAGATGTGCTTGTTTGCACGCTGACTCAGTCCCTTCAGCTAGTAATGGCAAATGTGAAAATTCCCTAAACCACATAGTCATTGACAGTCCAAGAAGGGAGCACAACTAATCTAAGGCACCCCTTGGGTTTTGATTGAAAGGGATAAGAAAAATCATCTCCTTTGCAACACCCTCCTTTAAAACCCTTTGATTCTGCCAGTTTCTAAGCTTGCACTCTCCTCTGAAGATGAGCCCATACATAGCAAGTAGAACAGGATGCGAGGCCACTGAAGTTTTTCACCTAACATGGTCAAACAAGCCTAACAAGCTCAACTTCCTTGTTTTTATCATCAGAGCACAGACATTTGGAGGACAGATAAACAAACTAACCTGGAACCCTCCCTGTTATCCATTGGCAGCCAGGCCTCAGACTAACACGCTGGCCAGCCTGACAGAGGAGAGGCTGTAAGTGGTGTCTGTGCTCCTCCCTTCTCCTCGTACAGATCTAGATCTCTGTACTGATCAGAGATCTCCCTTCCTCCTGCGCCTCACACACACAGACAGTATTTAGCAGTGCAACATACACCGTACCTGCACTGTAGTTTACGACTTCAAGCTCTGGCTCTGAAAGGAAACAAAAAGAGGGTGAGAAAGCGTTGGGCTGAAGAGGTAGAGAGTCCAGAACACGGCATGTTTGGCAAGGATCAGGTCCAGAGGCAGCATGGTTTTCCAGGGCTTGCAGGTTTTCTTTTCTCCTGTCAATGTTTTCCCTCTCCACATCACACCAAGAGTGTTTTTGTATTACCTGCTTCAAGAGCAGACCCACTCCTGCTGCACAACCCTTTACGGCCTTTGAAAGAAAAGCACAATCGAAGTCTCTGAGCATGTGGTGGGCTGACCCCAGCTGGCAGGGTCACTCGCTCACCCCCCAGCRGGATGGGGGAGGGAATCGGAAGGGCAAAAGCGAGAAAAAAAGAAACTTGTGGGTTGAGATAAAGACAATTTAATAAGTGAAGGGAAAAAAAACAAAAACAAAACCAAAAAAACTCAAGTGATGCAAAAGCAATCACTCACCACCAGCAGACCAGTGCCCAGCCAGTCCCTGCGCAATGGCTACTTTGGAAAAACTCCCCCCCATTTTTGTTGCTGAGCATGATGTTATATGGCATGGAATATCCCTTGGTCAATTGGGGTCAGCTGTCCCAGATGTGTCCCTTCCCTGCCTCTTGCCCACTCCAACCTACTGAGTGAGAAACAGAGAAGACCTTGATGCTGTGCAAGCACTGTTCAGCAATAGCTAAAACACTGGTGTGTTTTGTTAACAAATCTAAAACACAGCACCGTATGGGCTGCTATGAAGAAAATTAACTCCATCACAGCCAAACTCAGTACAGATTGTCACTCACCTTTGAGCACCTTCCAGGTTTCCTGGTGAAATGAGAAGCCTTAGGATGTGCATTTAGATTACAGGTAATATTCTTAGTAAGAACAATTACTAGCTGATGGCTGAACATTGCTTCTCAGACACAAGCTAAAATAAAACTCATAATAATAATGTAGGCAATGTAAGCCCCAGAAACCAATTTGTTATTAATTGCAGCTGCAGGTATTACCATATTCAAAGGGAACATCTTAAATTAATAGTACTTAAGTAATTATCTGCTCAATTAACTGGCTGTTTATGGTATGTAAAAGAGTTGTAAATGTGACGCAAACACTCAGAATTTAGCAGCAGTAGTAGAAAGTGCTGTTAAATGTTTTATGGTAACAATCAGTGATAGCTCCCTACCTGGTCTGGGCAAGACTGTGAAGAGTATCTCCATACCAGCATGAATATGATCAGACACATGACAGTGAAGCAGCCATGTCCCAGGGTTCCCAACCAACATCTCCACCATTTCAAAGGTCCCAGGGAACAGATCCACAACATCTGCTCTGTAGCTTTTGCCATTCTGTCAAAGGGAAGGGAGGCTGTTAGCATGCAGTGCTCTGTGCATCTTTTCAGAAAGAAAATTCTGTCAGTGTCACTGGAGACCACTTCAGTGCTATTACAGTTTTCAAAAGCCCAAAAAAAGATTTCAAAGAGCAGCTCCAGGGCTGTAGCTGGGAAAGCAAACACAATCTGGTAATGCCTGATCCTAAGAAGGGTTAAGCTAGACATATCAACACAATACAGAGGCTCAGTGAGTCACATTTGGATGTGTAAAATCGCATCCCTTTCTTAGTTGGGTGAAGTTGCTGTGAAGTCATTCAAGACGTTCAAATCCATCAGAGTCAAGCAAGAGTGATGACATCAGTGGTCAGTCTCTGCTTTATCATCAGCAGGATATTCTTACCTTGTATATGAAGGTCTCAGCATGAAAATGGACTGTGTGGACATCAATCTCCTGACCCATTCCCAGCAGGTACCAGTTCACCCACTCTCCCTGGAACATGGTCAGCCCAGGCAAGTTTGCATAGAGCCTCCCATTAATTGCTGTGTACAGAGAGAGTAGAAAAGGCTGTTATTGAAATGGTAAAGATGCTGAACCATCTCAGAGGAAGAACATGCAGGGCAAGTTAGATGCTACAAAGCTCATACAGCAACCAGTGCATCAGCAGTTAGTGTCTTTCATATGACAGTCCCCCAAAAGTTTGACAGTCTCTCTCCAGCTCAACTACTTATCCCCTCTGTTAACAGATAGGAAAAGTAAAGTGACTTGCATCCAAGGCCATGCTGTAGCTCAGCTCAAATAAATCTCAAAAACTACCTCTTGCTGAAAACCTGCAGTCAGCCAGCAGAGATGGTTGTTTCTAGAAGTCAAGTAAAAATGGCCTTCTTAGCCCAATGACAGGGAAATACGTATATATCTACATACACATAAATCTCTGAACAATTTACTTGCTGAACAATGAAAACAGGTAAATCCTGCCAACAGGCAACCCTGTCATTCTAAGAGTATCATGCTGGCTGTACACATTACATGCTGATCGCTTGTAAAATCGCTACATGGCAGGACTTTATTTCATAATTAGCACAGCAAGAAGGAATACTGCTTTGAGTGCAAATGCAGGAAAGGGACCGAAACAGTGAGTGAGCTGAATGTGATGGCACACACATGGAAACCTTCATACTCAGATGACAATGGAGGGAATAAGATGGAAAGAGACATGATCTGAGGGCAGAAACACCAGTGTTTTACTCTCAGATCTGCCGTAGGCACTTTCTGTAGCCCAAAACAAGCATTCAACTTCAGTGTGTTGGTTTTGCTAGCTACAATATTGGGGTAACAATTACAACAATGGACATGTATATTTGCGGATTCTTTATGTCACCTGTACAAAACCAGTAGTAATGATAGTACACATAACACAACTCTTCACTGTTCTTATCTCCACAACTGTCAAGGGACTTGTTTTGCTGAGAATACTTTAGATAGTTTTTCTCCATATTATATCTGGATCTATCATAAATAACATGTTAATTTAGAAAAATGTGTTCCTCCTACTATGGTAGAAATAGCTTTTTGGTAATCAGCTAAAACAACTGAGCCATATACTGCAGCCACATAGCTCAGTCAATTAATTTGAAATCTAACATATTCTAATGGTCTTGAGACGAACAGGATGAAATTAGTCTGACATGTTAATTTCACGTTTGATTTTATTTCCTGTCCCGAGTCACTCAGACACATGAGAGATTAACCTCTCTGGCCCATATCTTGCTATTCCTCCTGACAGGGACAGCCATAATGATTAGCCTTCACTGTAGATCAAAGATTTGTGCCGTATATGTGCTGCAATATTGAGAACAGACAGTTTAATTCTGTTTGTGCCACTGACAACAGAAAAGGATGAGGGCATTCGCTAGGAGTCAGGCTTTTGGTTTTTGGGTGGCTGACTACTTATAGAGGTCGCAGAATCAACATCAACTTTGCGTAGATAGTAATGGGTGCTCAGGTGCCTAACAGGCATTACCATGCATTTTGTTGCTTTCCACAAATTTGTCATCCAGCAGGTTGATCTCCTTGTGATTTCCCTTACTGTAACGTTCCACATTCTCCTCCAAGTACCAGGACTGATTTTCATCAAAAACCAGGAACAGTAGGGCAAACTCCCTCTTTACATCCTTCCTGATCCCATCAGACTGCAGTGCCCCTCTCCTGCAGATCTTCAGGGGCCCAATCAGACCGCTGTACATATCCTAATCAGAATGAAGGAGAAAAACCTCTGAGGCAAGGATCTTCTGACCCTCTATTTTGTATGCAGTTCTTTGCCTTTCAGCAAGCATATTTTCTGTTCCCTGCATCACCCCGCTTAAAACAAATGGTGCTACTGTGTAAGTACTCTCATTGGTGAAAATCAGCTATCAAAGCACAAGAACAGAGACTATACATGCTCTTATGAATGCAAATCCAAAAGTCATAAATATGAATGGTATCAAAATATTCTCCCCTCTGCGGCTGCAAAACCGTCTGCAACTTGAGATAAAAAGGCAATGATCTCTGGGCTGAATGTGATGGTTTATTGCAGGATCGTCCAGGTTGTTTCCCTGTGAAATCAGTGCTATAACAATTGATCGTAGCAATGCTCAAATCTTCCTGCTTTATCCATGGGGCCTAGTTTTGGACAATTTCTGTCTTTCTTCATTAGCCCTATGGCTCTCACTAATAGAAACCGTGACTTACTGGGAGATGTTCTCATATCCTGCAAATAACTGAAGGAAGGTGAGTGGCAAGGAGACAGTGGCATTGTTTTATGAAGGTTTGTGTTAGGAAAAAATAAGGACAAACATCAGGACAAATTTGGAGGATTTCTTCTCCCAGGAGAACASTGGACACGTCACCAGGTGGTTCTTCTACCTCTCAGCTGGGCCAATCTCCAAACTGTAGCCAGCTCACATTGTTTTCTAGAGGGGGCGAAAAATTGGTCTAACTGGGCTTTTCTGGTTCTAACTTCTATTTTACCTTTACTGGGTCCACCATGGAGTAGTAGATCCAAGGAACACAGGCTGAATCATTTGGCCCTGGACCAGATCTCTCGGGAACTTCCCATCGGTATGTCACAATGTCGCCTGAGTGACAGAAAAGCACCATTAATACCAGTGTGATACACTCACTCACCAGTTTGCTGAGCAGCTTGCAAAGCAAAACAAAAAAAAGAAGATCCTGTCTCCAAAGTGCAAATTCAATTCTGATTTTGTTGGACATTGCATCTTCCTTCGCCAAACACTGAAAAGCAGGATGGAAGCTCCCCTCTCACAAGCAAAGCAGAAGGGTCACAGGATGCACCCACTATCTGGTATCAGCACAACTCTGTTTTATCTGCCACCTTTGAGACTGGACCTGACCAAGGAAATTCCACCTCTCTTCAGTACAGATGGAGCTTAAGATGATCTTTCATCTCTTTGAAGTATATTTATGATGCTCATTCAAATTTGTTTTTAAAATTACTATTTTGCATATTAGCAATACATTTCAGAAAGATGGGGCCTGACTGAAAACCTGTTTGTTGCTTAGACAGCCTGCACAAGTTGAAGGGGACCAAAGATTATACAAATTGGCATCTGGACCGTGAAACAAATTGGTGATTTCAGTCAGCGTCCTAGCAAGCAATTGTGCATTTCTCCTGTTTCATACTATTTTCATACTACTGTGCACATCGCAAAAAGCATAGGTCCCAAAGAAGAGGGGCAGGCTTCCCCCATCATGGGCCATCAGCCCAGGGCTACCAAGGACTGACTGAGCTGTGAACTGCCATCATCTTTCTCCTTCCTACGGACAGACCACACTCTGTGGGGGGGCATAAGGATGCACACAGAAAAGTTTGTGCTATGCTTAACCCAGAAGTCAGAGCAGAACATGAACTCCCAGGGCTGCCATTCCCACACAAGTGATATCACTAAAACCACGGTGAACCTGGAAGACCAGTTATTGTTCAGTTCCAGTTCTCTACCATAAGAAAATAAGTACATCTAAGCCTACTTAAGGAAACCAGTCTAGCTATAGGCTAAAATCAGCTTTGTAAGCCCATACAGGAATATGGCTGGAGACCACAGTGACTTACCAGGGTTTGCTACTTGCGGCTGTCCTGTCTCCCTTTCCAGCACCCCGTGTGCATGAATGGAGTAGGGTCGTGTGGCATTGTTCTTAAACACGATGTTGAGAATATCTCCCACTTCTGCCCACAGAAAAGGACCTTGAGATAGGAGGAATGTACTCTGAGACTAGCAAAAACTGTCAATGTATCTCCTGAGGATATTCCCACCTCTCTTTCATCATCTTCTCCCCAGACATATTCCCTTACAACATTTATGATGTTCCCCTCCCTCTTCTCTACCTCCCACTGAGAGAATTGGAGGTCAGTCCCAATTCAAGTAAGACTTAGAAAACCGGACTGTGAGTTTCACAATGAGGGAAATGAAGGTTGTTACGCATTTTAACTGTGCCCAGTACCACTAAGGCTTGATTTCTGAACACTGCTATGCTACATTTCACCGCGTCTTGATCATGCCTTGCTGCTGCTTTCAAAAAATGTGGTAATACTCAACTTGGCCTGACAGTGTCACAAATCAGAGCTGCAGCCTATTTTGAATGGCATATACTGCCTCAGCCTTGCTGCTCTGGCACCACTTATAGTCCTGGGTTCATAACACAGAGCTGTGTCTCTGCAGACTTCCATCGGACATTGTAATGTGCTCCTCCACTTCCCAAGGCATGCGTGCTTTTGCCCCAAAAGCATTTCTCTCACAGCTACAGATTTTCACCTACATCTCTCAGACTGCTCTCTAGAAGTCAGCAGTTATTTCTGTTCTACAGTCAGAGAAATGCAGGTATGAAAAATACTTTGCCTGAGTCATGAAAGAAAGTTGGCGCAAAGGCAGGCATGAGAACCCAGTCTTCTCTACTACAAGCTGTGTTCAGGACACTTTTCTTCTCCAAAGCTGGCAGACCTGGATAGGAGACAGTCTGAATTTCTCCTCACTTGCATACACAGCAGATGCCTAAATATCTAGGAGGCCTTCAGACTACAGCCCGTAGCCACTGAAGCTCTAGAGTCCAAGTCCCATCGCTGTGTGAGTGGAAGATGTACCCTCTGCATGTATCCTTACCTAGTATCCCTAGGTGTTCGTCACCATTTATCCTGGCCTTGGGGGTCTGGAAAGTCCCATCGGTGTACTCCCTGTAAACTGCCTTCTTGTATCTGGAGCCGAGCAGTCCATTCTCGTTGCTCAAAAATACATCGGCATAGCTGAGAAATGCAGAATGAGTGCTGAGATACGTAAAAGCTCACAGGGAATAAACAGCTAACTTGTGGCAGGGGGTTCACTCGTTGAATGGGTTTCCCAGAGACCTGCTTTGGCTGCAAAGGTGGGTGCAGTGACGTGGGGGGTTGCGGCTCCCATCAACAGCACCACCAGCAGTGGCATATGCACCATGTCGCAAGATGGCCAAGATACCTAACAGGCTTCACACCAAGGTCTACTGAGAAACTTTACCAAAGGCTTCCCCAGAAGAAGGGCTCTACCTCTCTGCAGAATGGTTGTGCCGTTCCCTCTCCCAGCTTCGGTCAGGCACGTAGTCCCACACCACCTCCTCTGCCATGATGTAATATGTCCGCACCCCCTTGTACTGAAGGGCAGGAGCAGGATCCCTTTTTCCACACTTAGAAACGGAGTAGCGTTCCCTCATCCCAGCCTGGTAGTGATTGCTCGTCTGGCAGTAGATCTCAAAAGTCCCTGAGGGAGGCAGCATGAACAAGGAAATCAGCTACTTTTAAAGATCCCAGGAAACAGCTGCTTCCTGTGCAGAGCTTGTGATGTGGCTGACATCGGTATGTGTGTTGTGCGTATCTGGGTGTTTGTTTAGGTAGCTTGGTTGCCACAGGCTGATACTAAAAGGGGTTGTTAGAGAAACCAAGCAGGAATGGCACAACAAAGTCCTACATAAAAATCATCTCAGGAGGCTTTCTTACACAATAACCAGCCTATTAGATGTGAAGAAACCAATAAAGTGACATAACTGCTACCACTGCTGAGACGCTGGTTAAGTAAAAGATCTAGCCTGCGAACRCCAAAGGGGAGGAGACAACTGGCAGCTGAGGCCATCACATTGTGTGAATGAGACACGGTATTGTGTGCCTATCCTGCAAACTGGGAAGACTGGGGTCTGTCATAAACATGAATCTCCACAAGCTATGGACAGGGGAGTTAAGCTCTGGCAGCTGTCTGCTACCTTACTCTGAGAGACATGTTTGCATGTTTCTATGGGTCACAAGCAGCAATGTCCATCGGAGCTGTTGCTACAAATATTTAATAGGAAGTGGCARCCTAGAGAATCAGTCTGGGATGATATGGGACAAGATCCTGTATCTCCTGTTCTTTTCCAGAATCAGATGCAAAGACAGGAGCTATGGCCTCCTAAATGGGACCAAACAGGATCTAAAGCACAGCTCACCCTGTAAGTGTTTACACTGTGCTAAAGAATCAGCCACAGGAGCAAATACTACAACAGGAGACTTTTCCTGCTGCTAAGTTAGATGTGCAGGCACTTACCCTTGTTATCAGGTTGCATGAAGGCAGTAGCAAATGTGTGGGGGAACAGATTGGTTGAATCTCTCTGCATCCCATTCACCTGCAGGGTGTTTCCCTGAAACACAGCTCCATGTACATCTGCTTCACTGCCCAAGCCCAGAAGGTGCCAGGACACATTGTCTCCTTCACACACATTCAGCCCAGGTAAGTTACCAAACATAAATCCATTGATGGCTGCAAAGGAGAAAACAATTAACTCTCTGCAAGTAGATATCAGCCAAGAGATTCATTTTGGGCATACACTTTGACAGGGCAGGCCTGCCAGTGGAAATGTAGCTTGCTTGTAATTCACCCCTGAACATGCTCAGGACACGCTTCTTCAGACAGCCGTGCTCCTTATCCCATATCCCACCCGCTGCCTCTAGCCTCACTTGATTTCAGGCCAATATAAACACAGCCACTCCAGCTTCCCAGCTCAGTCTTTAGGTGAACACCGCCCCACGTTTTGCAGGTTCATTCCCGCTGCACGCAGAACAGCATCAGGCCATACCGTGCATCCTGTTTGATTCCTCGAAGCCATCATCCTTTTTCACAGAAGTCTCTTCCATCCTCAAATAGTACTTTATGTTTGCATTTAAATACCAGCTGAGGTTCTCATCAAACACACTGAAGAGAAGGTAAAATTCTTTGTTGATCCCTTTCTAAGATACAATCATAATGATGGCTGTTAATTTTTAAAATGCACCGATTAACTATCCTTACAGTTAAAGTTGTTTTGCCTGGCTCTCATATTCCCCTTTATCTTAAAACTCAGCTCATTGAGGGCCAGGGCTCTGTCCCTTTACTCATGTTGAATGTCCCTCTTTTGTTCCACAAGAGGCACCACTTGTGGATTTTCCATGATATTTCACATGAGTAAAGTGATCAAAATTCAGCCAAGGATATGAAGTCATCGCCTCCTTCCCCCACCATCCCTACGTTTAGGTGTAGGTTTCACCGCCTGTCCAGATCAGACCTGAGATCAGAGCCCAGCCCACAAGGCAGGCTGATGACTATGTTCCACCCCTCCTTTCTCCAACCACAGGCCTGGATTGGGGATTTTTTTATTACCCTAAATCCTTAAAAATGTTAATTCTCCTTAGAAATGCATTCCAAAGTATGGTGTGTTTCCCCACTAAAAGAACATCCCCATTGTTGTCCAGATTCTCATTCTGATACCAGCTTCCTCAGCTGTACCCAGGAAGACACCCTGCAGAGCGGGCTAAGCGATTCCCAGTCTGTGGCACACGGGTGCATGAGGAGTGGCCATGCACCTTTCCCAATCAGGCATTCATTAAAGGGTTGCCTAAGACTGTGGAGCCAGAATTGCTGCCCCAGGCGATTTTTCCCTGTCCTACCTTTCCAAACAAGTCTGTCTGTTTTGTTTACACCCTTTCAATACCTGCAAATATTTTATCATTATCACAACTCCTTCACATACTGGGCTGTACATATGCACGATCCTCTCTGCTCAGAAGATTCACGTTTCCACCCTGTGTAACATGCTGATCTCTTCTGCACTCCTAATCTAGCCACATCGTGCCACCACTGAAAGCAGGCAGAAAGCAAACTCCTCTAGGGAGGCTCTCGTGGCAGCTGTTTTCAGACTCGCCAGCCACTCCCTGATCTACACCGTAAGGCGGGCAGGATGGCACTACGTTGTTTTTCTGCYGCCTACTGCTTTTCACAATAAGGCTCTGCTAATCTGTCTTGCACTTCCCCAGTATACTAATTTACTGCCTTCCCTAGACTTACTGCCATGAGTAGACTATCCCTGAGTGAAATACCAAGAGTGAGTTCTGGTCGCCCTTCAGATTTCACCTCTCTTTCATCAAAAGCATAAAGACTGACGTGGATTTTCACATGCTTTTTTGTAGTCAGCTCTGCTTGAAAATGAACTGATCTTGCAGAAGAAATGCAGTTCACCCAAACCTCAAAGTGTTATATCATTTAAGCAAACCACCTGTAACTAAGTGAAAATGTCTTTTCAACGTTTTTGAGACTGCAATGAATATTCCACGTGCCTCTGAAAGCAGTGTGCTAAGCAAGTCTCGGGACAAAAGCTACCTATAAAGTCACATCCAAGGTACACTTGTTCAGCCAAGTTTGTCTATGAGTTTTAAAGCAGAGCTCAGAAACCATTTCAAGAGCAGTCCTTGGGAGCCCAGAACGCTAGCCATTCCCACCTGAAGCCTGGGCACCAGCTGTCCCGAAGTTAACCTGCCTCGAGGCTTTGCTTCAACTCCCCTGGACTCACACTATCATATGTTTGTTTTTATTATGTTCCCTAATGTTTTGCTGATGCTTCTTTCTCTACAAGAAAACAAAGAACCTGGTAAGAGCATGGCAGGAAAACCCCTTTTACCTGTTTGTTGTTGTCATCCAAAGTGCCCGGCTTGCAGATGACCAGAGGCCCTACTAAACCTGAACTGGGGTCCTTGATGGGATTCACAGCAGAGCTGTACATCCAGGTCAGGCAGGGAGGGTCGCTGGACGTGGGCCCAACGTGCTTCGGCACAGTCCAGCGGTACGTAAAGTTGTGCAGCGGCACAACAGAAACCCCATTCTGGGACAGACCTTTAAAACAGAGATTGGCATGCTTATTCCCAAGGTCCCTCTACAAACTTGGTCACATCTTCTCACCAGCTACATATTCATACTGGGCTTTACTTCATGCATGTCATTAAAATACCCGGCACCTCTGAGGTGTGGTGTGGGTGTGTTTAAGGCACGCAGGGATCTGCTCTCAGTACCATGTAAATTCCCACTGGTGCCATGGCAGAGACGGGCATGGTGATGGGAAATAACGAAGCAGATCCCACTGCATCTGGGGAGATGAATGTGGGAAGCACACGGTTATCTAAGCTGGAGTGCACTGGGCACGTTCCTCTGCTCGCAGCGACTCAAAAGCTAGAAATGGTCTGAGCTTTGGTTTACAATTTTCATCTGAAAAATAGCACCTCTGGAACCATACTCCCTCTGGCACCCTCCCTGGGCACCAGTTCAGTGGAAAGTCTCCTTCAGYGAGGCCTCAGGCAGGCTCAGAGGACCAGGCTGGCTTCTACCTGGTTCCTGAGCACATCTACTCCTTCCCGGCTGCAGAAACTCCCTGGCACAGAGGAGGTACGGGCTGCGGAGCTCCACCACCAGCATTAGCATTGAATTACTCGAGAAAAGGGAGCCACAAACCATCATGGTACCACATCCCTTCCCATGCCTTCCCATAGGACACTCCATGAGGCTGGATGCTGAAAGGCCAGGAGGCTTTGTTAACAAACGTCACCAGGATGGTGTCTCCAACTTCAGCTTTGATCACTGGACCTACACAAATAGCAGAGAGCGCATGTCAGCAATGGAGCAACTCCCCAGGTGACCAGGCAAACCGAAGAAGCCAGGGCCACCTTTCACCCAGGCTGAGGGGAGCAGAAGACGCAGAAGAAAGGTGGACGCCCCTGCACGTCAGCGCTGCCTACGGTCGATCAGCCCTGACAGCAGGAGCAGGGGCTGACAAGAATTATCTGAAAGCGTTTCATGTCTGCAGGAGAACTCAGAGAATACACTTCAGGCCTTCACAGACGGAGTAACAAAATGGCCAAACATGCTGAAATGCCCTCGGGAAAGGCCCGTGCCTCTCGCCCACCTACATAAGGCCCCCTCAGCCTTCCAAGATGGGCACCTCAGGCCTGAGGTCTGGTGTGTAAAGAGAGGTGCGAGATGCTCTAAGCTCACCACTGTCTCTGTGAGCCACGGCCGCAGCCAGCTAGAAAGAAACCATGAGTCTTTAATATGCCTATCGGTTCCCACCAGCCTGCAGACCCCCAGGACCACAGACCACTCCTGACAGCCGCGGGAGGACACGAGGAAAGCCAGGCTGCTGCCCAGCAAAACTGGCAGAGACCCATGCCTCGATGTGCACATCTCGATGTGCCTCCACGTGCTCCGGTCCCCCAGCAGACAATGCCTGAAAGCCATGGGTAACCATGACCTCCCCAGGCCCTGCTCTGTGCCCCAGCAACTGCTGCCTTGGGGCTCAACACTCCTGATTCCTCAGAGGAACCTCAAGCAGAGCCCTTTGTAAATGCACCACTCGCCTTCCCCCCTCCCAATCTGTATTCTACTCCATGTGCTCTTTCCTTCTGTGGCCTCTGCTGGCATTGCTGTTGCTAATTTCTGGTGTCATTAGATTATTAGTCGCTGCTGATGCAGGAAGTTGGACCACAGCTATATGCTTCTACCACGTACGTCACGGCCTTCATGCATGATTCATTTGCCTCTGCAGACTGCCTATTTTCTTCTCTCATCTTTCTTTACCACCCTCACTGTTACCTGGCTATAACAGAGAGAGCGTCCACTCAGAAGAGGAAGCTTTCTGTGAGAAAGTGGGGTTTGTAGCACGCCTTGAAGATGCTCAGTCAAAAACACATAACCGGGGGCTATTACTGTGACCTGTTTAGCTCTAGTTACAAATACTATACTGCGTCCCTCAGCCCTTACTACTAACCGCTGAAGACTGCCCCGACAGTGAGCCATCCAACCCTAAGACTTAACTGATGGAGGGGAGAGGAATACAGCTCCAGAAAAGTGAGTCTGTCTATTCTACCATTCCACTTGCTAGGGCTGTCCCCCTTGCTCTTAGATGTAACTGCTGTCAAACACCTCCTCTGTGCCGCTCACTGCACCACGAAATGAGAGGACAGTTACAGCCGACTGGTACTCCCGACATCAGCATTGTTCTCACTGGCACTGAAAGACGATTTGTGTTGCTGGATGATTCCTACCGAGTATCCCAAGGTGCTTCTCTTCTTCTGATTGCTGCTTTTCCTCACGGAAGCTCTCATCAGTATATTCCACATACTTTGCCTTCCAATAGACTCCCCCAATTCGGTAGGGGCTACGCTTGAAAAACTGCTCAGCAGGGCTAAATGCAAAAAGCAAATGTCAGGTCATTTCTATGAAAATCAGTCCTGTTCTTCTCCTGCTCCCTCCCCACACCCCTCTGGCAATGCCAGCAGCATCTCCAAATCAAGCAGCTTTTCAGACAAGGACAGCATCTCTGGTTTGGAACAAGCACACCTTGTCCCTGTGAAACTTTTTTGTCCTACAGACTCATCTACCCGCTGTGTTCAGGGAGCACCTCTGGCACGCAGCCCCATCCCAGCTGAAACAGCTGGGTTCAATGGCACAGGTCTGAACAGCATCTCTATACAAGGTGCGCAAAAGAGGGCAGTGAACAAAACGGCAGTGCAGTAAATGGAAAGACAGTGCTAAAACACTGAGTTCTTCAGAGGCCAGGGGACAGCCCAGGGGACAACTGCAATCATAACTAGAAAAAGCCCTCACACAACAGCTGTAAAGAGAGATTTATTTCCTCCGCCACCACCCTCTCCAAACACACAGACAGACGTAACATGCCTTGCAGGAGAGGCAGCTTAGTTACAAGGCCAGCTCACAGGTCTAAGGAGCTTTCAGTTCTAAGGTCTGTAAGAGAGTTGCTGCGTGGCTTTGGGTAAATCATTAACAGCTCCGCATTTCTACTTCTCCATCTGAAAGAGGTATATCCCCTCCAACAGCTTCCCAGGGAAGGGAATGGAGGGGGAGGAATGTCTTTGTTTCAGTTAGCCAAAGTCTAAATGGGAAACTACTCACCAACTGCTATCACAACCATCTGAAATGTGGGATGGAAGGCTATCATCGAGGTCACTGCACTTCATTTCCTAGAAATTGCTTGCTGTAGCAAGGCTACACTGAAGCATGTCTGCAGGCTAGCTCTGCCACCCTGTGTCTGCTGCAGGATGTGCTTTCTTAATAGTTCATCAAATATACAGATCTGTTCCTAGGTCAGGCACAGCAAGCAGAAATGAAGCCCAGAGACAAATGTGGCAGCTCATGTTCTACATAAGCTGGGACTCCTGGAGTCTGTGGGTAAGGCTATGAACGTAGTACTACTCTCAGTACAGTCTAGCTACAGCAGCCTACATTTCCAGATGGGGTGATCTGCCTTCCCAGGAAATGTACTCCACGTGAATTGCAGGCATGTATTTTGATAAGAAAGAAATTCCACATTTTCCTTAGCAGYCTCGCCAATACAGGCCAGAGACTCCCAAACACTGCCCTAGCCCATCAGCCTCTTGCTTACCTGCCTGCCTCACTCAGCCGTTTCCCACTGCTTTGGTCGAGCCCTGAAGGTCCGTAGTCCCACTGCACTTCCTTTGCAGCTATGTAGTATTTCCGAACTCTCCCTTCCAGGGTGGATGCCGGAGATTGCCGAGAACAGGGCCGGACTTCATAGAGTGCCCCCATCCCAGCTGTCCAAGACATGGTGGAGGACACACATGCTTAACCCCCTCAGCCAGTTTGACCAGGCAATGAACACAGTCCCATGTTCCTACCACAAACTGGCCATTCCTCCTCTGTTGTCCCAGAAGGCACATGGCTGGGAGAAGGTGATTAGGTGGTTCCCACAGCAAGGAGTTTTGTGTGTTAGTGAGCAGAGCTTCTTACCTTAGATATTGGATGCTATGGAAGTATGGACAGAGAGTGAATAGAGCCTTCTGCTATCCTCAGATGTACCATGCAAGTGTCTCTTACAGGGACTAGAGCTCTTAAGGCACTGCCTCATCTTAGCTTTCAGCTGTACCGAACTTATTGTCTTCACCATTGATCAACGTGGAACATCATACAGTGGTACAAGTCATCCCCAGTAAGGCTGGCCTGCACACACGTTAATAATCAACCCAGCCCAATTTATACAAGACAAGGAATCACCCCATCCATCTAGGGACATTTTTAGTGGGAATGCTGCCCAAGGCACTGTCCTCTACCACACTGTACGTCACGCGACCACACTGGGAGAAAAAAGGGAGGCCATAGAGCTCAGGACATATTTCAACCTCTGCCTTACCTTGTATGTGATCATTGATCTGACAGCTCAGTAGCCATCTCCCAGGGTTTCTGGGGATCATGTCTGCTGTAACAAAAGTGGCTGGGAAGAGGCTGGCCACATCTGTCCTATGGCCTCGAATATTGAGCATTTCTCCATGAAAGTAGGCTGTATGAACATCAATTTCATTGCCCATCCCGAAGAGGTGCCATGAAACGTAATCCCCAGCACACATCGTCACCTCAGGGAGGTTCCCAAACACATAACCATTAATAGCTGCAAAACCAAGCAAGCCAAAATCAGAGATTAGAAAAGGGGCCTTCAGAGCTTCTGCCAGCAGGTCACAGTACAGACATGTCTGAAGGACAGACCTAACCAGAACTCATCCTCCTCTTCTTGTTCTGGAGAGCCCAGCTCCACAACTCGTTCCTAAAATGAAGTGTATTCAAAATCTCCAAACAACTAACAAAGGCTCACTCAAGCCAAAGATTAAATCAAAATAACACTTCTTTTTTCTGGAGTTGTTGCATTGTCCCTGCAATATTGTTTACCTAGCACATGATCTCAGAGCTTGCTGTCTTCCTTCTCCCCTCTACCCATATGCTGGCATACAACAGCAGAAAGTGCATTTCAAGATACCAGAGCATTGACACCCCTGGAGTGTCTGGGCAGAGTCAGTGGCTTCACAAAGGTGACACTGACCATGCATTTTGTTGCTCTCTTGGAATCCCTCCTCTTCTTTGTCTACGGAGCCTGGATCTGTACAGAACGATGCTATGTTCTCATCCAGGTACCAGCTTAGGTTCTCATCCACCACACTGAACATCAGAAAGAAATCAATGTCCACATCCTGGCGTCTTTGAGAACTGCCAGTCAGTATTCCTAGGGTGAAAGAAAAGATTAATGAATACCCACCCATGCAGAAAAGCAGACATCAGTCAAGGGATTAAAACAGCAATAGAAGAGTAACTCTTATCACACAAATTAGAGACAGATGCTTTCCCCACCATCCTAGCACAACTCATTGCAGAGTTCTAGCAAGCTCGCTCTTTTCCAATATATCCCTGCTAATACGTTTCTCACTCCCAAGCATCTCTGCCACTGCATGGCTGAACTGCAACACCTTCAGTGTTCTTACTCCTGCTGAAATCAAACAGTCCCCATGTTTTTTTAATACACAAACTAGGTTTTGGACAAGATTCCTGCTTTTAACATGGATTCAAACAGCTCGSTCAGATCAAGAGGCCTACAAGCTCACATGCCCAGCCACTAAGGGATAAAGACAACGTAATGACTAGAACCCAGCTAGAACACGGGTACTGTCTTCTCCAGTCATGCTGCATTTTCCCGTGAAGCTGGGAGCTGCCCACTGGACTATCTTCTCATCCTATCCTTGTTCAAGTCACCACAAAATCTTCACAGTATGAAACTGCAGCCCTCAGCTGCTTCCTCTTGGAGTTTTTACCTTTTTTGCATGTAAGTAATGGCCCAATTAATCCAGATGCAATGTCCTTTGGTGCATCAATATGAGAGTGGTAGATCCAGGTCAAGCAGTTTGGGTCATCAGCAGTTGGGCTGTGATCTTCAGGGACAGTCCAAGTATAGGTGTAATTCCCTCCTGGGAAAACAGCATCATCCTTCTTCTGATCCTGGGGGGACATATCAGGATACAGGGATCCTAGAACAATTGAGCAATCACAACATCCATTCAAGAAGAGCAGAGATGTCCACACATGTAACCTTATACTGAGCCACTCTCACTCAGTAGAGAGCCGCACACATATACTTGGGTAGCAGATTTCAAAGCGAGACTCACCATCCCAAGGCTGAAACAGTGTTTAATCACCATTCTCTCAAAGAGAAACTGAGGCACAGAGCCATTGTAAGGCAACTTGCCCAGTAAACAGGTCAGCACAGAGTCAGAAAGATGATTCCCATTCTGCCTATTGCTACTTTGCCTTCAACTCTACAACATGCCACAGTCAGCCTCTCTACAATCTCTAGGGTTGCTTCAAATAGCAGTTCTTTGGTCTCGTGCTTCACCGTTCTTGTGAAGTCCCTGAAGCTCATCACACTCATGACTCTTATACTACAGTACTTCAAATAATGAATATAGCTCTTTTCCTTCTGCACCACTCTCCCACCAGCAAGCTTTGGAGGTTCTTCAAAATCAAGAAATCTGGGCTGTGTACTGTAATGCCCAAGTCAGGAAACTACTCCCAGACCCATGAACCTGCTAACCCAACATCAGGTGACTTCACTAAACACCTAAGCGCAGTTGCTTTCCAGCAACAAAGCTTTGGGCTAACCAAGTCTGTGGCTTTACAGACATCTCTCCTCAGTGCATACTCCTAAGTTCCCAGTGAGAAAAATCTGTCTCCTTTATGGCAGTGGCTCATTTACCTTCAGAGTCCTTTTCGTAGAAAACGCCGTGAGGATGGATTGTATACGGTCGACTAGCAAAATTCTTTAGGTGTACTTTAATGGTATCCCCCACTTCTGCTCGGATGACAGGCCCAAGGAACCCCAGCCAGCCAGGTTTGGGAATCTCAGTGGTGTACATGAAGTCTGTGTATTGCTTATAGACAGATTTCTTGTACGTGCTTCCCACCCTGTCTTTGCCAGGCTGGAGGAATGTTGAGGCCTTGCTGTTAAATTCAGAAAAGGGAAAGGCACCATGAGTCATGCATTATATAAAACAGCTGGTCGATAACACAGTAGAGTGACGACAACACACAGCTTTTCCAGGTAAGCCCGAAAACTTTGGCATTAGAGGACCAGCTGTGCTCTACCCTAGCATGCTCTAAGCCATCCATGAACTTCCTCCTCCCACACCTCTGACTCCTGTGACATGGGTAGCGCAGCCTGCTTGAGAATCAGGCAGCACTGGCCGTTAGACTTGTCTGCTTTCTGAGCGAGTGAAACACAACAGGGGACATCAGCACATTAACAGCTTGGTGAGCCTGGGACCACAGCCACAGGTACGGCCAGACGCCTGCCGCCATGCATGGCCACGGCCTCATCCCCAGTTCTTCTCTAACAGACACAAAGTGCACCCCTGAACTGTGCAGTGCAAACAAGGAATGGGAAGGACGGTGCTCCTCTGACAATCACATGCGGGTGACACAGGGAAGACCGAAGCCCTTCTCGTGCTTGCTTCAGCCTTCATTGGGCTTTTAGAAACTCACTTCAATGCCTTCGTGGTATTTGCAACTGAATCACAAGGCGGGGGTGGAATCTCCTGAGCTCTCTGGCCAAAATTCACAGTCTAAAAGATGATTTTCTACTTAACAGATTCTGAATTACTTGTAGAATGGCAGACAAGTCAGGAAGGTACGTACACAGCACATAACCAGCTTCCAGAGTTAAAACCTCATACAGGTACTAAAGTTCAACTCATGAGTATATTTGCTCTTTATGGCTAATTCTTAGTAGATAAGAGATGAATCATGGTCCAGGTATTAGTGGGACCGGCCTAAATGAGAGCTGAGGTTACTCCCCCAACTTCCCCCTTAGTATCAATCACCCTGCAGTATATCAGTAGCCCTGAAATACAGGCAAACTCTAATGCATATCTCCAGAAGATGAACAGCTGAGACAAAACATTAAGCATTGCCCTTGTCATTCAAAATCATAAAGGGCTGGGCTCTAGCTATACAATCTAGAGCTCATCCCTTTGCAAAGTCATCCCTGCAGCCACTATTAGCAAAGAATTTACAGATAATTCATACTTCATTTTGCAGATCTGCCTCTTTTTCCCCCCAACATAGTCCATTTCTTCCCAACAAAAAAATTCTTCAAGCATTTTACTACCTCCATTCATATCAATACCACATCCTTTTCTTATTGCTAACAATTTGGTTTCTGCAATCATTGTACAAATAAGTCCCATTAGCTAATTGCAGTGACAGAACAGTTTTTAAATTGCTTTGAAGTTTAATGGTCTTGAATTTCATTTCCTTCTCTTCATGTATTATGAGAGAAAGCAAACAAAAACCACTGCATTCGTTACCACTGCAGGAGTCAGCAACATCATCTTTATTAATCCTGAATTTTGGGGGGGTTTCCTTTTCTGTGARCTAATTTAAGTCTATTCAGCATCTCCAGAGAACAGAGACTTTTCCACGCTAAAGTGACAGACCTTGATGTTTTTCTGTGAACCCCTCCTATTCCTGCTGTGCTGTTTCTGAAAGATATGTATAAACCCAAGTGTTACTTATTATGGAGGGGTAAATGACTGAGAGCAGGTCAAGAAATACAGGTTATTTGCCATAGAAAATGAGGAGGGGTAGGGAAAAAGCACAAATGCCTTTAAAAAGCTGTGGAAAGCTA
>JAYKAV010002980.1:238204-279381 GCA_035582835.1 Phoebastria nigripes
GGGGGCGGCGGCTGGGGAGGGCCCCGTGTCTCCCCTGGGGAGCCGGCGGGTCAGGGCGCCCTGGCCCTGGGCAGCGGCCGCCCCCGAGGGGTGGGTGCAGGGGTAGCGGCGTGAGAGCCCGGTCGTGGGCAGGGCCCGGCGGAAGGGTGGGCGAAACGGGCACGCGTGGAAGCGCGTCTGCTCGCGGGTGGGGGGCGCGGGGCAGCGGCTGTGCCCCCCGCTGCAGGGGGTGCCTGTGCGGTTCACATCGAAGCGTTCTGGCCGAGCACAGCGGAGCACATCCGAGCGTTAAAATCTCAAATTACATGCAATTAGCTCAAAGTGGTGATGCTCGGTAGAAAAAACACTTTAAGAAGTAATTAACTTTTAATTTTTTCTTCCTGAGATTAGGAAGATAGGCCTGGTTGGTCCCGTGTGCCTTCAGGCAGAGGACATTACAGCCATACACAGACTAGTAAGACGTCTGACGCAAACGCAGTGTTTATTTTTGTCCCCTGTCATTTTTAAATCTGTAGGATTTTCTCCACTTTTTTCAGAGGTTTGGCCTTTACAAAGGCAAGGATGAAAAGAAACATAATATTTTTGTTCTCTTTGTGAACAGCATAAAAATGATACAAAGACCTGCCCAGTTTCAGGAAGTTTGAACTTGAGAATATGATAAATCTGAAACTGCTTGTGTCACAGTTACCCTTTTTCACCGCTGGGCTGTGTTGTCTGAACTTTTAGTAACTCTGCAATGTTACTTGGCTATTTTTAGTGGTGACATAGTACATACAGTGGAAGAATCTTGTCAGGAGCTGGGCAAGCTCTGATCAAGGGAGATAAAAGCCCTCTTGTGGCATGAATTCCATTGTGCTTGAGCGATATTTATGTTTCCTGTGGACGAAGAGAGCAGCAGATACGTGGGTTTTTAGGACGATTTTTCTTTGGATTAAGATCAAAACTTCAGGGCTTTAAAAAAATCCCCCATTCAATAGAGGTAACAAGAAGTTCCATGTAACTATCTTTTTGGATTCAAACTTTTTGGTACAGTCCCAAGTACTCAGAAGTGCTCACACAGACAATTCCTTTTGCTAAGTGTTTTGCCCTTCCTTGTTGTAGGAACTGCCTCTGTTGATTTATGGTCTTGACTTATGAGCAACACCTTAGAAAAATTGTGCTTGTTCTCTAACTGTAACTTCTGCTTGTTTCCTAGAATGGTGAGAACTTCTGCATTCTGGATGAGCAGAGGTTTGCCAAGGAGCTACTCCCCAAGTACTTCAAACACAACAATATCTCCAGCTTCATACGACAGCTTAACATGTGTAAGCATCAGCTGTTCTCATGTATTCTTTCTGCCAAGTTCATTGCTACTTGGCATCTATTTGAATTTCTTTAAACAAACCAATTGACTTGGCAGTCTTTCATCCCTGAAAACCCGAATTCTAGTCTTGAGTTTGCTTTGCAAAAGAAAAGAGTAACAGGAGAGCTTGGCTTAGTCTTTGTTTTCTGTGTTTCAGCTCTGAGTCCTTTTGAGCAACAACCGTAAAAATATTGTTTCATGTGCTGGTACCTAAAGCTTGGGTAGAGTTCACTGGGCTCCAGTGGTAGTGTTAATGGTAACAGCAAACTTATGCATACCTAGAGGAACAAAGGCCATATCTATACCCATGCATCTAGTACCTGAAAAAAATTGCCTAGATCATGCTGTTGCCTGCATTGCTGTGTTGAAACAAGATTAGTCATGCTGATGGATCGAGCTGGACTAAGTTTCTCATTATGTTTTCTGTGCTCGACTTGTGAGCATCATGTAGCATCCATTATTTAACACGTGTACAACTTGTACAGGTGAAGAAGCTGGAGTGAGGTGGTAATTCAAAGATATACTGCAATGTGCGGGGCTGCAACACACAGCAGAAATAGTTGTTTTGCAGCAGATAGCTTATGGGCTGAGTGAAGGTACAAACTGCATAGAAGATGGCTGCCTTATTTAGAATTTCCATTCGGAGTAAGGGGGAGGAACTCTCTGTCCTTGCCCCGTAGGTTTGCCTGGTCTCTCTAGCTGACGCCTATTTAGATTTTGTCAGACATGAGAGAGAAAGCGTACATTTAGCCTCTTGACACAGGGTGGATGCTGCTGTTTGTGTCAAGTGTTGAGACTCCATCACTTGAGTGTCAAAGCATAATGCAAACAACAATTGTCAGTTGCCTTGTAACAAGGGTAAATGCTAAAATGCAAATGTTCCTATGAAGACATGCAGTGTGATGGCAGCCTCCTTTTCCTGCTGGACCTATCCTAGCTTTGAGTAAAGTTTTCTAATGATAGCGCTGTTGGGGCGCAGTGAAACTGGAATACATTAACTATGTTAAAAACTTGAACGAGGAGAGATATGGATTAGTCTGTCAACTGTATTTTGCATTTACCCTGTGGTACTTGAAGCAGTGATGAAAATAGAGCTGGCAATGTCTTATTTCATGCAGGCAGTCTGGTATGAAGAAAGTGCTCTGCGTGCATGTGTTTGCATAGGCTGAGAACTAATTTCTCTTCCTTACTTTACTCTGTAGACCCTGGTGGTACATGACAGCATTTGTTTTGATATGTACTTGTCTGGGATTATAGGCATGAAAGGGAAGGTGCACTGTTCCGCTGCTTCCACTGGGACAAGATTTTATTCAAGATGTCCTCATAAATCTCATTTCTAACTAACTTCTGTGATTATTTGGACATCACTGTCTTGCTTGCAGACCCTAGCTGGCCTCTGCCATGCATGCTGTTCRTACAGCCTGCAAGGTCATTTGATGGTATTGTGGGCATGTTCCCTAGCTGTGAAGATCGGAGCAGTCAAATCATTGAGCACCAAAGAAAAGCTACTTTGGCTGTTTTTCATAGTTCCTGCTCCCAGTAACTGTAGTGCTGTAGGTATTTCAGTAGCCTTGGGGTTTTCTTTAGCTATGTGTTGTAACAGTCAGCTTTGCACTGAAAGAAATGACTTTGTTAATACCTCTCCACAGATGGTTTCAGGAAGGTGATTGCTCTGGAGAATGGTATGATTACAGCAGAGAAAAGCTCAGTCATTGAGTTCCAGCACCCTTTCTTCAAGCAAGGGAAGGCACATTTACTGGAAAACATCAAGCGCAAGGTACAGTCTAAGCATGTATTTACTTCACTTTGTTATGAAAAGTAGGTTATCCAAGAGCATGTCTGGGGGTTTCAAACACTTTACAGCCAACAAATTCCATGGGAACCAAGGTTGTGCATCGTGATGTAAGCCTTTGTAACTCCTTCCTGAATGCCAGGCTAATGCTTGGCTTGGCCTCCTCATGCCAGCTCTTAGACAAAACACAGCCTGCTGTTGTTTAGCAATGCACTGGAGTAGGACCACATTCTTCATAGCTGTCAAACTAGAGCCCTTTTTCCACAGAGAGTTCATATACACGATTACAGCTTACCATGGTCTTTGATTCTGCCAGCATAGCAGAGTTGGAAAGAGTCAAAAAGTGAAAGAAGTAAAAGAAAATACATTCCCATTTGGTGCTCATTGAAAATTAGCAAGGGCATCAGTAATCTTTTGGGTGAGTTTGCGAAAATTACATTGTTCCTCCAAAACTATGTTGCTGCTAAGCTACATCTTTATTAGTGCTTTCCAGTTTTCTTTTGTACATTCAGGGCTTGTCTGACCTGTTTCTGCACAGGTATTTATCCTCTATTGGCACATTACAGCCCATAATATCCTGGCTGCCAGAGAAAGAGAGTATCATGATACATCATGTTGACATTTGAACTGCAGAATCTTTTCTTTAGAATGTCATAATGTGGTAGCTACATTGCCCAAGTTAATAAAAGCACAGGGTAGGCTTGAGAGTCACAATTGTGTTTTGATTGATTCTTCACTGAGCTGTCTCTGCTCAGAATCACAATTGATTAAATATAGTTGTACAGTTGCTTCTCTGACTCAGGCCTGTGCTCTTCCCAGATGCTGTAATCGCTAACTTGCCTTGGCTTGCACACCTTGGTTTCTGGTATTATGGGGCAGTCAGCTGATGACGTTATGTATGGCACCATGTATCGCAGGAGTGTTGCACTGGGTGGAGTATTCTAGATGGAAAGACAAAAGCTCTAGTTAGTGCCAAGGACATTCATATGAAACTGTTGAATAGGTTAGTGAAACATATTCTTTGTTGCACAGGAAATGTTAGTGATTTTTTGCAAAATGTCCATTAGTTTTTCTTGCTCTTTTACCATCTGGAATGGAGTCCCATTTCAGAACTTGCTATAAACTGGATTTCAAGCCTCTAAGACGACCGCAAGTTTGAGTGCAGGACTTGCTTTACTTACTCCCTTTTAGTGTTAGCTCTGCTGGTGTGCTTCAGTCTTGACACCCTTATTATCTAGTTAGAGGCTCTGAAGAGAGCAATTCCTTGCACTTGGGCAGAATGTTTTAGTCTGGCCCTGTTTTTTGAGAGGCACGCTGACTGCATTTGGAATTTCCACCTGCTGTCTGCAGCTTTTGGGTGTCTTCCCCATAGAGAGGTGGTATGCTGAAGAGAAATCAGGCGGCCATGAATTTCATTTGGGATACAGCTCATGTACCTTAGCATAAGGTATTATCCGCAACAAATAGCGAAGCATCTAAAAATGTAGACAAAGAGGAGAACTGTCAGGCCATTCAGTCCATCCTTTGTAACACTGGATTATGTTAAGAAAGTAGTTAGTTATTTCTGTGGAGTGATTACATATCATTTATGTTATGTTTCATCATGAAGTGATGGGATGTTATTTTATAACACCATAGGTCCATTTCGTTCTGTGAGCCAACCTGCATGGAAGTTATCCAGCACTTCAGCGGGCCAATCCCAGATGCTTTCACTTCCCTCTTGGAATTTTGTAGAATAATGAGAAAAATCATAGCATGCTGTAGGTTGTAGGGGACATCTGGTGGTTATCTGGTGCACCTCCATTTGGTTCAATTATGGTCAGTATTTGGCTAAATGATTTTTAAAATTATGCCCACAAAACCTGGACATGTCATTCAGATGTGTGAGGCACCAGACCTGTCTTTTTTCAAAATCCTGAATTGTATGTTAGCCACCAATGCCACCACCGCAGAGGGAGTTGCTGAAGTAATTGGAAAATTTTGAATATGAAAGTGTGGGGAGGAGAGAGTGAGCTTTTTGCTTTCTGATGACTTTTCCACCATCGTTTGAAGAGGTGGCATTCACAGATTCTGCTGTGGGCAGAAGAGCAGTTTGGACTCTGACTTTCTGGAGACAAGTCTCCATAATTTTGGAATGCCACTGAGCAGAGAGGTAATAGAGGAAACACCAATATGGGAATCTGCAATTCAGGTGGTGTGGGACAAATTTTCAAATCGAGTAGGATGCATCTAATTAGACAACTTCCCCCCTGCCCCCCCCAGTAATTTAATGGAAATTTGTTACTCCTGTGCTGGCAGATTTACCCACACCTAAAAGGAATATGATCGTCTTGTTCTTACTCCACTATCAATTCTGTGTTTTGTTTTTGGCTGGTGTCTTACTCTTTGACGCTAGAGGGCAAGCTGTCACCAGRCCTGTCAGAGAGAACCCCCTAGGGAAGGCCATTTTCAATCAGTGGTAGGTTTTTATCATGAATTACAATGGTGAATCTACTGTCTACACGTACAAAGTGCTAATCTCATGTTTTCATTGACATCTTGTTTTTTTCAGACAGTGTAGACTGTCCTAAGGACTGTCACCTATAGGAATTGCAGTGTTTTGTGATACATAAGAATTATAGTGTTACCTAATCTTTTAATGGAGTTTGTACCTGTTCTTCTGCAGACTTACTACACTGTTCCTTTAGTTCTACAGAACTCCTGTAGAAAGGAGTATGCAAGGCACTGTTTGTAGTAAAGCATGTGTATTCTGGTCCTATTTTAGGTATCTGCAGTAAGAGCTGAGGATCTCAAGGTCTGTACAGAGGATTTGCACAAAGTACTCTCTGAAGTGCAGGAAATGAGAGAGCAGCAGAACAACATGGATGTCAGACTGGCTAACATGAAGAGGTAGACTCCTTCTGTTTCAGAGGCACTTACACATTGAATGTTGCTTATATCTAATGGAGCTTGACTCTAAATGTGGGGTTTGAACTGGAAACAGGTGAAGCTATTTTTTTTTTTCCTAAGAATCCCCATTCCACCCCACATAACATTCTGAATCTTGTTTGTTTTTATAATTCAGTTACAGACCAGAGATTAAGACTGGGCGTTTGTTGACTATCTTGAGATTTCATTTTGGTTGCCATCACCTGTAGTAGTTTTTTAGGGTGATCAAAGCATTTCCTTTCCTAAACTCAAAACGGGGTTAGATGTATTGAGGGACAATTAGTCTTTGGTTTTCTTTCTAATTGGAAGTGGACTTTGCACGTCCTCATCTCTGTTCCCTCAGATCCTTTTCATATAGGCACTGGTAATTCATTCAGATCATTGGTATGCAAGCAGGTATCAACCAAAGTTCAGGAGATACCTTTACTCCACGCCCTCTGTTCCTTTAAAAAAACCCAACCAACCAAAAAAACCCTCAAACACAAACTTTGAAACTGTTCTGAGGTGGTCTGTGTTACACTCAGCCTGTTTCCAAACACCAAGTCTTTATTCTAAGGCTTTGAGGCTTTGAAGGAATACCTCAGATCAAGATTATTGGTGGAGCAGCCGAAGATGAGAATGTCCTTATTAGTGAGTGTTTGGTCCTGCCTGATGGAAAATGGAGTTAATTTAACCCAGAATTTATACTAGTGGATCGGGTTAACTGACTGTTAGTTATCCACGGAAGGAATGTTGCCATTGGTCCTGCAAGGTACTGTGAAAGTTTGAAAGCTGTAAAACTAAAGCATATAAAGTAAACTCTGTTCATCCTCTGTCTTCTGATTTATTCTGCATTGCAGAGAAAATAAGGCCCTGTGGAAAGAAGTGGCAGTTCTAAGGCAGAAGCACAGTCAACAACAGAAGCTGCTGTCTAAGGTACCATTGCAGCATCTTCAGTGCTACCATCCTTATTCCTGCCTCTGTGATACTTGATGGCATTCTTTGCTTATGTAGAATGACAAATGACACAGAGCTGAACAGGCTATATTAATACAGCGTAAAGAAAATGTTCACAGTTCCTGAGTGTCCCAGAAGTAGCACAGCAAATAACCACGAGCAAAATACTAAGGAAAAGTCATAGTAAAAAGGATTTCAATGTGTTTGAAATCTCAGTGAATCTTATTTGGAGAGAAACCAGTAAATCAAGCTGACCTGGGGTAAACGTGGGGCTGGAGGCAGTGCATGGTAACAGGAGCCTAAAACAAGAGATTGCAGGCACATGGAATGGAGTCTGAAAGATCTTGGACCAAGACAGACTTAGACTACTCAAGAAGTCAACTTGGAACCCAGAAACTATAGGAGCTTCTGCACTGGAACGAATTTTCTCTGGTTTATCCCTCAGGTGTTTCTGGTCTGGAATCCTCTAGTGACTTGTGGTGCTATATTACATTTTTAAAAAAACAAAAAAAACCAACAACAACAAAACAAAAAAAAACAAAAAAAAAACAAAAACAAAAACAAAAAAAAACTGTCCGAGTGGGATAATTTTTCAATGACATTTGTAACTATCATTTTGTTTTTTAAGACATGAACACAGATGGATTTGTAATTTACCTATTGATTTCAATCACATAACTACATAATTTTGTAGTAAAATCTGAATTAATAATTTAATATTAGGATTGCTATGCTGACCACTTGTTTTTGGTGTTTTGTTTTTCCTTTTTAGATTCTTCAATTTATACTAAGTTTGATGCGAGGAAATTATATTGTTGGGGTCAAAAGAAAAAGGTAATTACTGGATAGGTCACAAATCAGTGTCAGATGTGAATTCTAAGGATAAATCAGCTTCTGGAAGCAAGATACTTTTCTTAAAGTTTACAAAGAATATTTTTATCACTTGTATATTCAAACTTGAGAAAGCTGCTGGAAGTTGAATAAAGCATGAAGTAAAGATTTCCTCTTCTTTATCACTGAAAAAATGGGTGGGAAGAGAATATACCATACATTTCAAATTTCAAAGGGCACAATTATCATAAATGGTAACTCTTTCAAAATGTGCAAATGTGAATGMCTTGTTCAAAACAAAAAGCATGTTTAGAATACAACCTGTCTGCAGTACACTTACTAAAAAACATTTCCAAAAGCCAGTTATCTTGGAAGTGGAAGAATGATTGTTCTTACCATTATTGCACATATTTGGCATTGCTACAGCTTTTTCCTGCGGAACTACATACTAAAGCCGTATTTTGTCTCAGGTCTCTAACAGATGCTGCAGGTGCTTCACCTTCCAAATACAGTCGTCAGTATGTTCGCATACCTGTGGAGAGTGGCCAAGCAGTAAGTCTTCCCAGGGGAAGAGATAATGGGTTGGACAGGATGATATACAGTGATCTCGAAGTCTTCCTTGTAACTATTAATACCCTAATCTTATAATCAAATGCACTCCATTTTGAAATGGACAGCTTTAAAGCATTGCTCTGTCTGTAAAATCATGCAAATCAGTACTAGTCAAAGATGAAATCTGGGCAAGAAAGAGAAGCTGCAAGAAGAATGGAGCTGCAGCATCAAAAAAAGTCCGACCTTTTGGTTTACTCATTCTGTTTGCTGTATCCTGCAGATGGCTTTTTCTGAACATAGTGCAGATGATGAGGATGGAAATGGTACAGGTCTCATCATTCGAGATATCACTGATACCCTGGAAAATGCCACTGATGGTCTCCTTCCTGTGGCACACACAAGTGGCAGAGCCAGGTATGTTTAAAGGATGTGGAAGTATTTATGCTGAGGTTGTTAACTAGGTTATGTTAGTGTAAGTGATCCATACGAATTCTGGGAAACAGCCTCTCTGAATTTTTACTCTATTTGTGCATGACAGGCCTGTTTGTAGGCTGTCTTTTTTACAGCATGTAGCATTGGTCATGGTCAGCAAAGCTTTTTAAGAGCTCATGTCTCTTCAGGAGTGCCTGAAGGCCTATCAAGCTGATTGGCACTTGAAGTTTAATTTGCTGAGGCTTTTCTGTCGATTCAACAAATAAGCACATACTTAACTTTTTGACTGAACAGGGACCTGAATACATATATAGGTTACTAATAAACAATCCAAAATGTATATAGGTTACTAGTAAACAAACCAAGATGTATAGTTTTATCTCCAGTTTCAGTGCTACTCTCACTAATATTATGCTAAGCATAACTGAAGGGAAGGCATTCTTTGTGTGGCATCAGATTCTTGTGAAAACCCATTTAGTTGTTAACATCCAGAGTGAAATATGGACCAATTTGGAATCTTTTATTTCCAGAGACACAATGTTAGGAGTTTCCCTCCTGCCTAATTTCCATATACTATTTTGCTGCTTTTGGCCTGGCAAAATGGGGTGTTTTGCTCTGATACATGCTGTCTGTATAAGCTGTAATAAGAGATACTTCATCTGCCTTTAGGAAGGCACTTTTCTTTTTCTAAAGACCAGTTGTTGTTTGAACCCTTGACTGGCTTGACCTGATTAGGTATTAAGATGTGAGATACTAGACTTGAAATGAGTAGTAATAGTTGATGAATTCTCCTGTGTGTTGTTTCTCTTTGGGTCATATTTTAGAGAGACACAAGCAGCTCTGGATCCTGGCTTACCTATTTGTCAAGTATCGCAGCCAAATGAGTTAAATTGTGCAGAACCTATCCCACCAGTTCATATAAATGATGTCAACAAATCCAGTGAAATAGGAAATGTTGCTGTGGAACTCCATTCTGCACAACCTAATGCTCCAGAAGACCCTGTGTCAATGATTGACTCCATCTTGAATGAGAACAACTCTGGAAACCAAAATGATCCTTTACTGGACAGGTATTAACTTTTTTCTGGAAACGGTTATGCTGTCATCATCTTGTGAGATCTTTTCAAATTTTTAGAGGATGTGTTTAGCAGAACATAGCGAATTAGCTTTTTAAATGTCGTTGATGAACTGAATTTTCTGCCCCTTTGTTAGTAGGTCTTGAAAAAGACAAGTGTTAGCATCATACACTAAAAACAGGGCAAGTTCATCTGTCACATCTCTGATAATGAGTGTGCCTGACTTCTGATGCGTCAGTCTGAGGATTGGTGAGGTCAGTCTGTCACATCAGCCCTTGTATCGCCAACTGCTGGCACTGCCAAGTGCTGCCAAACAGCAGATCGAGGATAGTGATTTCAGGAGGGCACCACGTGCTGCTTTGTTTCTGAGAACTGGATATGGATTTGTATCGGTGGTAGTCTGATGTTGTTTCGCTGTTGCTTCCTTTCTTTGCCTCTCATTTTGCAAAGGTTCATTTCTCTTGTGCATTGTCAGATCAGACTCACCCCTGGAATCAAAATCATGCGGGCTGTGGTTTCACACTCGGCAGCACTGCTGCTTAAGCAGTTCCCAGCTTTGCACTGGCCCCTGCGCTTTACTAGTGCAGTCATTTCTGTGGCTGCAGGGTGAGCTGGGTGAAGGAACAAACTTTAGTGCTTTCTCCTGACAGCTTTTCTGCTGTGGTTAACTCCAGGTAGGAAGTACTGAGATGATGTGTCACAGCACTCAGTGTAATCTGAAGGCCCTGTAATGTCTTACCTCACTGGCACTGCAAAATGTGGGGCAACGCCTTGGAACTGTCTGTTGCTTGTAGCTAAGTATTCCAGCATAGCAGGTAGCCTGCAGCACAGTGAGAAGTTCAGTGCTGGCACTGTGCATGCAGCTTCCTTTCCACTTCATTCACTGTCCCTTGTATCCTGCCCGCTGTCCTTGGAAACGTGTACAGCTTGGCAACAATCTGATGTTTCAAAATAGGTAGTGTTTCTTCAGATCCAGATTATTTCCAGCCCTTTGCTTATCATTTATTGTCCCCAGGTGAAAGCCATCAGACCTTAGTTTAAACAGATATTGGTATATAGGCTGGGATCTTTGGACTAGATGACCTTTAAAGGTCCCTTCCAACCCAAATTATTTGAGAATATTCAAAAGACACTAAAATGAAGGAGGAAGTAGGTATGGAAGGAGGAACTACTTTTTGATACGATAGCTATTATTATACTTGCTGTTCAGATAGTCTTCCTTGTACCTGTCCTTCAAAGAGTTGGACCGTGTGAAGTGGTGCAGGAATGCGGTTTCATTCATTTGGCAATAAGCTATTCTGGATTGTGAGCAACCTAGTCTGGCTCTCATCTTGCCCCACAGCTGTAATAACTGAGAGGTTAGCAGATCATTTGTAAGAGTTTTTCCTGCGTTGTGGTGCAAAAGAAGGCCCTAACTGCCAACTGTTTCTTACAGTACTATATTGTTTTGTCTTTTTAGAGAAGAAATTCAGGATTTTCTTAATTGCATTGATGCCAGCCTTGAAGAGCTTCAAGCGATGTTATCTGGGAAGCAGTATAATTTTGGTTCTGAAGGTTTCAGCGATGTGAGTGTCTTTTTCACTTTGTCTAATCTCTGAAAAATACTAATTAGGTTGCATTGTGAAATTTTACTGTTTTATTCCATGTTGTAATGGGCAAGAGGGGGGAAAATCCTGAAAAGCAAATAGTTATGGGTAGAGTGATACATAGTCATTCTAGGAGTCTAACAATGTACAAGGTAACATGGAGAGACTTTTCAAGTTCATATAGTATTTCTGTTATACATAACTCAAGGGGGGAAAAAAAAGGGAAAAATTGGACTCTCTTTTCTTTCTCAAGCCTTTGTCACATATCATCACATCCTGATTATGTGTTTGATTATGCATTGTGATATGGAATGAAACTCAGCCATATACCTGGAATCACTGGGAAATATGGTGTCCTTTTCTTCTCCTGTGACCTCAGTTTACTGCTGCAGGCCTGTGGAGGAGCCACCTTCCCTGTGCTTCAGTGAATGCAGTGGTGTGCTGGATCCTGCTGTCCTTTCAGGAGCTCTCTGAAGTATTGTTTTAAGAACCTTATTATATGACATATGGTCTGTTTTTATTTTCAGACCTTTAATCCTGAGCTGCCAGCCCTGGATATGAGCTTGATGGAAACTTCCCCTGGTATGGAAAATGTAAGAGTAAGAGTTGCTTCTATGATGGGGAGGGTTAATACGATGTTGAGAGCTAAATTTTGACTGATGCAGTTTGAGGGTAGGGACTGGATTGATAGCACAGGATGAAACTGCCATTTTATCTATCTGACTTATTGTTTTCAGTTATCACTGTTGGCCTATATGAATTTAAGAGGGTTCTCAAGATAATTTCAAGTCTTACGATCCTAGCTGCAGTAATACACTCAGTGGGCTGATTTAAACTGTCACTTTGCTTTGAATAACATGTTCTTTGCTTTCTGAATACACCTCAGAACATAAGGAAGAGGGAAACAAACTGGTGTCTGTTGAATCAGCTGTCTGTATTGAGGAATTTCTTTTTTCCTATCTATTACTTCTGTACCTTCTGTTTAGAATGAGGAGGGTAGAAAATCTTGGGGTTTTTTGGTCTAAGTGCGTGAGAACAGTTTCTTGGCTTGTTTCTCCTAGCCTCAGGGATTCCCGTGATGTCTTTTAGCCAAGTAACAACTAGGTCTGGGRTTATAGTCCAGATGAGATTGTGTCTTCAGTCAGTCTGAAGACTGAAGGAGAAGTACTAAATAAAAAATATAATGTAATATACTGTATTTATTCTGAACATGGCTGTATGGAATTTCCTCAGAGGACGTACAAAAGTTCAGTGCAAATTTACTTCTCTTAGTCCAGTTCCTAAAATTGACTCATGTTAAAAAACCAAACAAGCAAACAAAACCCTTGCAAATGTCATTTATTTTGTAGTCCTGAAATAATATTTAAAGTAGGACTTCCCAGTCATAAGAGCTTAGACCACAATGCAGCTGTGTTCAAGCAGTGCTTGCAAAATTTAATTGTATTGATSAAATAATGTTTAACAGTGTTATTCCAACAAGACAAGACTATAATAAAGCTTCTGGTTTGGAAGGTAAAATAAATATTTGCTAGTCAGAAGCTTGTTTGGCTTTAAGTTAAGTTTGTCTGTATTTCACCATGCCTTCTTCTGAGAGCTTCTGTTTGCTGGCCCTCATGTGCAACAATGGGTTCATTGGCCAACTGTTTCCTTTCTTTCCCCTCCTCCTTTCGCCTTTAATTTTGTTAACCAGTCAGTGAAGACTTGGATTTTGTTGTTGTTGTTAAGCATTCTGTCTTACTCTCTGTCCATTTGCTTCAGATTGTAAACTTGGCAGAGAGCACTGAAGATCTGGGAGCGAATGAGAGAGAAACAGCAGGAAGCAAAGGTGGGCAGGAAGGAACACTGAGAGCTGTGACAGTTCCAAACTCTTCCAAAACTGTGTGTTGAAATGGAATTTTTGTAGCCTGTAATATGGTTTATCTCCTCCTTTGGTCTGGGCTTAAAATTTTTTGTGGAGACTGGAATGGTTCATTGATCTTGATGAAGCTGTGTCTCAATCTTAAGAGGCCCCATCCTATGCCCCATGTTGGTGTTTTTCTTATACATGACAGAGTGGCACAACAGGGAGCAGAACTGCAAATGTCATTGTGGAAATATCTCCTATATAGGCTACGACCCCCACAAATGCAGTGCTACTCGTTTTACTACTTCAGTGCTGCCATTGCATGCCGTGTGTATTGGGGGCTTGAAGTGTGCTTCAGATATTGATCTCAACAGACACAGGAGCCTTAGCTCCCCTCTTGCAGCTGTGGATGTAGTCTGTCAGAGCTCAGCTGTATGGTTTGCTTTAGTGAGCCAAGTTTTGAAGCAGCCTCTCCAGTTTTCCTTGTCTTGACTAAGAGCCTTCACTTACATGACACAGGAGCCTGGGGTTTAAACTGTTTGTTTTCTCTCAGATATGCAGCTGATACAGTACAGGGCCAATCCTCTGCTTTCATTATTTGAAGAACTACCTTCAAGTGAAGCTGCAGGGAAGATGGAGGATCCGAAAGACCTTCTACTGCCCCCCCCAGAGGAGAAACCTGCTCTTCATCCTTCATCAGGTAGTGAAACTGTCTTGCCGCTAGCAGCTCCAGCAAGCCAGGCTGAGCCTCTGGATGCTCTGGGAACGGGTGATCCACCTCTCCTCTCGGAAGACGGGAACGGGGAGTATAAACTGTTTCCACTCTTGCTCCTCAGTCCTGTTGCTAACTTCATAGAAGAGGCCTCTGAGATAGAAACTTCTTGAACTCGCATAACATCTGTAACTGGCTTAGTGATGTGAAATAGACAACAAAGAAATGGATCAGCAAGAAGTTTGACCTCTCTCCTCACCTGCTTCCTGGGTGTCTTATATTCTGTATAGAGAAAGTTCTCTTTCTACAAGCAAAGAGCACATCTGGAAAAACTAAACACAAGCTCAAAACAAGAGCTGGTGGGAGCGAAGGCACTGGGTGGAGGGGAAGAACAACCTCCCTGTAAACATACCGCAACRTATTCCGTAACTTTTTATCTGATATCCTTATTGCAAAAGGAAATCTGTTTGTATCCTGTTTGTAAAGTTTGGCTGGGTTTTCTTGTTTGTTTGTTTTTATTAGCTGGATAGTAATGTGGTGTGTAATATTTTAAACATGGGTTTTACTCTTTCTGAGAGCCTGTTTCAATAGGTGGCTTGTCTACTGTTTGGAATTAAGATTTTTTTTTTAATTTTTTTTTTAATTTGAGGTTTCTTTTTTGATAGTTTGTGGCTACAATTGTTTGCACCTGCTTAGATCACTTTTGTACTCCTAGATTTGCTCCTAGGTACGGGGAACATTTTTCCTATGGAAAATTACATTTTAACTGTGGATTACTTTTTAACATGCTAACACACATCCATTGCCACGGATTGTAGGTGTTGTGGTAGGAAGTGCTTGCCACCCTGCATAATGCTGATTTCTCATGCACATTGCATGGCAGTTCTTCTAGGGTAACTTGCACCTAGCTCACAGGTTATGTGTCCTCAGAAATTTTGAGTAGAACTGATGCACATGTAGCAAAGTCCAGCAGCTGCCCTTAAAATGAGAGGGGGGGGAAGTCATGGGGTAACTTGCATTGACATAGGACATTACATTAAGATTTCTCTTCTGCTTGCAGCAGCTACTTGTTTACCTGACCCTATATGAACACTGGACTTCTTCCTGCATTTTCTGCTTGTGCAATCTTAAAGCTAAATTAACTGCATTTGAGTCCTTTGACAGCAAACTATAAAAACTAGTGTCGTCTTAATCAAAAAAATCTTTCCCCAAAATTCCTTTCTACACTGTTTTCCTAACTTCTTTGAGCAGCTGTAGTGTAGACATCAGCCCCTGGTGTCAGTGGCATAGCAAGTTCTCCTTCGCTGATACCAAGTTTGTGACAGTCTACTACTAGCCCCCACAAACCTGAAATTTGCTGTAGTGATGCAAAACTGTTGGGGCTAGAAGAGGCCTTGGAGGCAGGCTGTATACATATACCCGTTGTATAATATCACGTGATGTTTCCTACCAGYGCAATTACTTGAAAATTTTTTCAGTTGTAGGAATTCAGGCTACCTACAGGCTTTGTTCTCTCCAAAGTTTCTGAACTAGTAAGTTTTGAGATCTTTTATATTCAAGAATCAAGTTAATCTGATATTCTAAAGCCTACTAGATAATGAACGTTATCTATGCTGGCCTTGCTTAATTGGATTTGTGCTTCATTGTCAAATCTTTTGAGTTGCAGAGGAGGATCTTGCTACTGAGTGTGTGTATATGTGTAATGCTTTCACAGTGTCATTTTATTCCCATGTAACTGTTCTTTACCTCGTGACCCTTCATGTTTGTATCTTTTGAATTGCCTTTTGTCAAGTAGGTCTTATTCTAGCCTTTTCTAGTCTTTCTTTTGCTTACTTCTTGAGACAAAGGGCTGAATAGTCTCAAGTTCTCGTGAGCTAAAGGGAGAGGGGGGAAATGAGTGAATTGCACTTTTTTCATTTCTTCCCAAAGGCCTCAATTTTGCCAAGAGTGAAACAGTAAAAAACAGACTTCTCTTCTGTGCTGTCAAAACAGCACAGTGCAGAAAACAAAGTTCTTTGAGAGGCTGATCTTCTGTAACTCTGGCTTCCTGAACAGGTTAGACAGAAGTGTAGTTCCTGTTATGGATTACTGTCATGTTCTTCCATCATAGCTTCCTCTGATGTCAGTGCATCTCACCATCAGATATTTGATCTAATCAGATCATAGTTTTTTAATATACTTTCTCTCTTAAGAAACCAAGGCTTAAGAAAACTGCAAATGAAAACTTGTGCATCTCTGTCTGGTTTATGTACTGGTCTAGGAAAAGTGTTTATTTATGCAAGTTTCCTAAGAAAGATTGCAATGGAAAGGGGAAGGCTGAACAGCAAGAAAAACCCACATGCTGAAGTAATTAAACTCAAGAATTGCAAAACCATTACTGTGTTTCTTGTACATTCTTTTTGTGTGTGTTCCTGTGTGTGCCAATACTTCCCAAACCTGTTTACTGAATTTTCTAGAAAGGAGAGCTTTAATGCTCTCCGGGGCATCTCATTATGCAGCTGCTGCTGGTTCAAAAATAACTGCACTGCTCAGGCTAGCCTGGCACCTGTTTTCAGAGCTGTCAGCCTGAGAAAGAAGGAAGTTTAGGTTTATTATTAACCTATATTCAACATACCATGGAATCAAAGCTTGTGGGAATGGGACTGACCACCACTGACAGTGTAGGGCCAGGTTGGCTTTAGGCATTTATTCATTGCCTATATGTGAGTAGCTTGCTGGGASCCAGTCTTCACATCTAAGCAGTGAGGGGACCTGATACTGTTCCTTCATAGGTGGTGATGTGAAAGCTCAAAATACTGTGTTGGGTGCTAGTGAGAAATGGACTTGTGGTGGAAAGCTCCCCAGTTGACAACCGAAAGTTGTGATGGATTGCGTGCTGTAAAATGGCAACTTCAGGAACCTGTTGTACAAACAGGTGCTGTTGTAAAGATCACCACCATGCCCTAAGCTCAGCAAAACAAATGCTACTGCTGTTTCAAAGGAGCAAGTATCTGTGAATCCTCTTACATTGCTCAGAGGAGCAGAGGTATCCTCTGAGTAATGTAAGAGGTCTATGTAAACACAAATCAATGAAGTGAATCCATGGAAAGTGAAGGGGAGAGTAGGATGAAAGACAGGATGAAAATGATTAGGACAAAGTTAATGGAAAACTCTGGATGCCCTCAGCTGCACTGCCAAGGTGTAGGAACCATCTGTCCCCTCTAATAATCTGGAGCAGTCAATGGGGCTCTGTGCCAAAGTCCTGGAGGATGAAATGGCATTCAGTTGGTAAGAGTCCAGAAGTTTTTGGGATACTCGGTTCCTCTGCTACTTGTTGAAAAAAAGATTAACAAAAGCTTTTCATTAGTAGTTATCTTTGTTCCCAGAGCTGGAGTATTTTCCTTCATAGGAGCACCCGATATACTTACTCACCTTCCCCATCCCCCCTGCCTCCATTTCTCCATCTCCCCCTATCTTCTCTATAATAAACAGACAAACTTTACATTTTAGCTTAAATCAGCAGTTAGTATATTTATGCATAGACACTTAACCATCTTCTCTTTCCTTTCCTTTAAAAGGAAGGTGTTAGCACCTTAAGATCATGTATCATACAGGGTTAACTTAGATTCACTAGACTACAGCTGTTAAGGCTGGTTATCAGACAAGTCCGAGTATCTTCTAATACTTATCTATGCCTTCTTCCTTTGATGTTACTTCTATTCTGATTTTTAGATACATTCTGTTACTTACGCGTTTGTTTAAAAAAAGGAAAAACATTACTGAAACCAACAATTCTATTCTAGAGCCATTGCCCTAGTTTCTCCCATTTTTTTGCCAATAAGCTTCAACCGTGGTCTGCAATTCTCCCTGGGTGTAATCTCACACAGAGACAGTGTGAAAGGTTGCCCAGGGTCCCTGTTGCTTGTTCATAACTTGTGGTCCCACATTGCAGAATCCCAGCCTCAGCCTTGTACCTGCTGCTATGACCACAGCTGCCCCCCCAGCTGGCACAGCAGCTCTCGGCTCCTTCATCAGTTCTTCTTGTTGCTGGGGTACCCACGCCAGCTCTTCCCATGTGTCAGTCTTTTGTAACTCTCTGCCTGGTCAAAACTTTCCAGCACTCTTTGGAAAGCATGTTAGTAACAACCAACTACAAAGTAAATTCTGCTGGGTTTTTTTACCATCCTTTCCTTTTCCTTTCCTTTTCCTTTTGGAGACAAGTTAATATTTCAGCTGGGATGGGACACCCRGATTACTCTTTCCCCATTTGCCAACTCACGGGGTGGTCACTCAGCCCAAAGGCTGTGCAAGTGCCCCTGCCCTGTCCTTGCCTCACTGTCCTTTCCCAAAAAGCCATTTCTCACCAGGGCTCTGCCAGCTACGCCAGATGTAGTGCACCAGTGCAAGTGTTCTTTATAGACTCCAGTAAGAAAGGCCCTCAGCTCCATAAGGTATTGATTAAAACAACGTTTACTGGAGATAACACGAGAAGGAAACAGGGAACAGCATAGATAATCTTAGCATCRGGCAGACCTCTGATCACGGCATGGCACACTGTGCAGAGCCCGTGCTGAGGTTAACGCGCACTGCAGGCTTTACAGTTTCTGTAGGATTTTCCTAGAAGTAAAAAACTCTATGCATCATTTCCACTGCCAAGAAAAAGGATGTTTATATGAAAATGTGCTGTTCAGCTTCACAATAAGGACAAGGACACAGCAGCGTCGTTGTCGCTGGGAGCCATGGGCAGGCTCCTCGGTTATGATGAGCCGGCCAAGTCTGTCTGCAGCCAAGTGGCATCTGCAGCACAGCACGGGCTGAAAGCCCGGTGGCAGCGGATCACTAACCCCTTGATGTGCAACAGCCTGCTGGTTAGGACTACTATGCCACTGCAACTTGATGGGTAACAAGTTTGTGTTACCTGTGACCACAGTTGCTTCACTATAATGCAAGTTTCCTTCCTCCTCCAGCATCAACACGCACAGTTGCTGCTTTTACTTCTTGGTTTTAGTGTCCTGCATCTGGGGAAGGAAAGGTTGCTTCTCCTTGTCTTCCACGTGCTGAGAATTTACTGAACTCACCCAGGCATGGCAAAAGCACAGTGTGAGAAAGTGAGAAGTGCCCCTCACATGCTCTTTCATAATTATTTTCCATACTGTTCCAGACTAGCCCTCCCCACACAGACCACGTCAGCCTAGCCATCAATTTTTTATCTCATATTGCTGTGTGCTTGCTAACACAGAGCTTTCCAGAATACGAGAGAAACTTATTTTGATCTGTCTCTCCTGGACTGTATGATGCCACCTCATCCAGTCCATGCTCGAAATGTTTTGCTGTCTCCTAAAACAAGATTGCTGTTCTGAAAAGCAGTATCTGTGTTATCACAGTTCCCCAAAGCAGAAGCAGGATATTGCTACCAAGGGTCATCTTAGCGTACAGGTGTCTCTACTTGCATCATATACAGGACAAGAGATTTCTCCTGCCACTGTTGCCCCAGCCAAAAAGGTAAATGTAAATATAAATAAATATATAAATATATACACACACCTCTTTTTTTTGTCAAGCAGTTTGAGTTTTAGCTTCCTGGTTGGTAAATACCCTGGTAGCGGTAGGTTCCCTTATGACTTAGTCCGAGTCAGTTTAGGCTTCTGCCCTCCTGCCCAGCCAGCCATGTTCCCCAGGAAGGAGTTTCATTAATTTGAACTTAACATGTTCCTTTCTCTTCCTTTCTAGAACCAAGAAGTATGTGAACACTGCAACCCACACAAGCTTTTCCTGCTTCTCCCCATCCCAGTGACTGCAGATTGGAGTTGCATCTCACAGAAAATTTCTGACAGAGGAATACAGGGCTACAAGGGAAGAGCATGTGAAATCAGGTCCCAAATCTCTTGAAATGCAGGTGCATATGGCCCTAATCCATGTTTTGAATTGAATGCAATTAATCAATTCAACCAAGCAGCTAAATTGCTATGTGAGAAAGGAGGATCAGTTGGTGATACAGAGTGGGATGGTCAAACCAGGTGCCTGCAGCTCTTGGAAATTATTTGTTTTCAGATTTGTATACCTAAACTCTCTATCTCTTAAATGGGATATAGTGATATAGACTAGAACAGAATACTTCAGTTGTAAGGGACCTATAATGATCATCTGTCTCACACTGGTAATGTAAAGATTTAGGGTGTTTCATGAATCTTAATTTAAAACACAGTGGCGAGCTCCATCATAGAAAAGCTGGTAAGAAAATGAATAGTAAGGACCTTGGTTGTTTAGGTCCTTAAGAGTATTCTCTCAGATCTTTTTGTATGTAACATGCATGTTAAAATTTATTATTTAGAAAGCAATGCAATGGGGAAAAGGGGAAGAAATAGGTGTTTAGGAATAAAAAGAAACAAAGGAAACATATTTTTAAAGTTTAATTAAAAAACAGAAGGGGAAAATGGCATGCTCAGCAGGAAATATGAAATGGAGTAGAAGTAATTCTTAAACTTTCGTCTTTTCACTCTCCCTTAGGACTTCTCTTCTGCCCACATCTCTGACAACCATCACTGAGCCACTTTTTTTCTGAAAAAGAGGAAGGAAAAACCATCAGTAGCTGTCTTGGGTTCTCGATGACAAAGTGAGCGAAGAAAGGGAAGTGTTCCTGATTTACCCCCTGACTTGGAGAGAGCAGGTCTGTTCTACTCAAGAGAGAGAAGCTGCAGCCCTGGGAAGGATGGGAATGCTAGTGAGAGCAGCCGTGCTTATGAGTCCTCTTCTCTTCTGCAATGGTGAGCCTATGGAAAGGTCTCCTGCTTGGGGCAGTTCCTTCCCTGGCACTGGTGTGTCTGCGTGTGTTTGTACAGGGGTGGTTCTGTTTCAGGAATAGAAATAAGGCAAAAAGGCCAACGTCTTTGCATGCTGCTGGCTCGGCGTTCAGTTGTTTGAAATCCAGTGGCTGTGGAGTGCAACRGTGCATGAAGGCTATGGAAACACTGCCCATGTACTTAGAGTACAAAGATCCCACATACGTTGTGACGCTTATTTCACAGAGCACAGCAAGCAGCCCAGCACAAAGGGTCTGGCTGGTTCTTGTGTTCCCGGGAAAGGGGAGGTTTAGAAACCGGGAGAAAAGGATAAAGAATTGTCTGTGGAAGCATAGGTTTAGCCCTAAGAGTGACAAAAATGTATTGGGACAAAGGCAACGGACCTCATTTTTATAGGGAAATTTAAAGAGTTTTAGACTTCTTTGATCCATTGCTTAAGTTGCTTAAATTCAGCTTAGGCTGAAAAAGCAGTGTCTTTCAGAAGAACAAACGGCAGCARAGGAGCGAAAACGATAAAAACTGTGGTTTGCTGTTAACATGAGGTGCTTTCCAGGAAAGCCCCGAGAGTGACATTGGGTGGCAGGGGCAGATGCCAGCTGTGACCGGGGAGCTGTGCAACTCAGGCTTGAGACAAACTCCTTCCCTCAGGTCTAAGTCGTCCGCTAATTCTGATCCTATGCTCTGCCTGGTGTTCACTTGCTTGCAGGTAAGCACCAGGCAGAGCATGAGAGCCAAACTGCACATGTGGCATGCGTTAGTGCCCCTGGCAATCAGCTGTCTCCCATCTGTCTTCCTCATGCCATGTTGCTTTTTTGTTAGCCCATCCCTGAACAGACCGTCCCTTGTYGTCTACACTGACTGCCCGTGCTTTTGATTTGGTGGATTCCACTTGCTGGTGCTCTCACCACCACTTCATCACCCAGGAGCTGCCTTCACCGTTGATTACTTCTTTTTTTAATTTTCTTTCTCCATTCTTCCTGCAGCTTTTCTGGACCTGACTGGCCCCAATGAGATCAAAGGTGTATGGAGGGGACCCACCACCTTGCCATGTGCCTACGTGCCTGTGAAGGGCTTTGTGCAGCAAACGCTCACGTGGACTGTGGTACATGACCAGAGCTCTGGCACCATCTTTCGGAGGGATGGCTCTGGCGACCACGTTCTCCTGTCTGAGTACAGGGGCAGGGTCAGTGTCCTGAAGAACGCCCCAGGGAACGTGTCTCTCCACATCCTGAACCTGGAGGTCTCCGACAGGGGAACCTACACTTGCCAGGTCACCTGGAGAACCAGCAACAACAGCCTGATAGCAAAAGAGATCACCACTACACTGGAGGTTGTTAAAGGTAAACCCAAGAAGGAAGCTGCGCAGGAGTGGAAGGCTTGGCTCAGGAAAGCTTTCAGGAATTGAATAGACCAGGTAGGCAGTGAGTGACCACCCGCTTCCGATGCAGGAGCGTTTTGCTGAGCGGTGCCAGACCCCGGCGAGAAGCAGCAAATAGGTCAGAGAGAGGAATTCTGCCCACGATACTGCGGTTCAGGGGCTGGGGGAGGATTTGTGGCCTCTCGCTTGCCAATTTGTCCCTGGCTCTACCTGTATMCGATGGCTCAGTGTTTCCAAGGACACGCACCAGAGGGGAAGTCCCTGGGCTATTGCATTGCTTTTCTTTGACCAAACTTCATCAGCATGTGCCCGATCCCCCTTTGCCTGGGCAGTGGTGATTTATAGAGGACCGGAGATGGCATCAAYCCAGCAGAGCAGGCCTTCGTGTAGGAGGTGCAATTGGTGGCACAGCTGGTACAGGCACAGCTAAGCCAAGCTTAACCTGTGCAGAGAGGCGATGTGGGTGCGGTGCCCCTCTTCCTCCTGGGAAAGCACTGAAAGCCAGAGCAAGAACTGCTGTGGATGGGGAGAGGAACCTTCCCCACCGCAACCAGGGCCGGCATGACCCAGACCCCACCCGCTTTGTCTTCCAGTTGCAGCGACCAAGCCCGTCATCAGGGCCAGCGAGCTGGGGCTGACTTTCCCGGCAGGAGCCAGGACCAGCCTGACCTGTGTGGCCAGCGGGTCCCCCCCCATCAGCTACCGCTGGTTCAGGAGCGCCCCGGGAGGGAAAGCCCTGCTCCTGAGCAGCCAGGCCGAGCTGGTGTGGGACAGCCTGCGGCCCTCTGACACCGGGAAGTACTACTGTGAGGCAGAAAACAGGGTTGGGGCTGGGGCTGTGCAGCAGAGCGACGCCGTGGAGCTGACGGTGAGAGGTGAGTCCCCAGAGCCACAGCTGGACGGAAAACATCTGGAGTCCTTCCGTACTGGAATGGAACAACGTTCCTATTTCCCTTCCCTGAAAGAAGAAAACGCAGAAAGCCCTTGGCCTTCTGCACTCTGAAGCACTTCTTGTCACTGGCTCTGGCTTTCTATCCTTTTTTTATTTCCTGTATTCAATTTCCCTCCTCCTCTTTAGAGGAACTGCTCTTTTCTGATGCAAAAGAGGGTTTGTATTTAAAATGCTTATATTTATTCCCCTTTGGCTTTTTTAAAATTCTTGCTGGCCGTGTAATGCTGCCTATCGCAGCGCATTACTAAAAGGCAAAAGCAGAGCAAGCTTAGATGAGGAATCAGGACTTCATTCTGAGTATCAGGACCGTATGAGTGGTAATTCAGTAGGTGAAAAAATCAAAATGGCCTTTGTTGATTTACAACATGTTTCAGGAAAACACACTGCACTTCACACACTCTGTGCTCTGATGTATCCAGGCTGTGCAAGAAGGTGCACAATGGATGCCTTGTGGAAGACTTGCTGCTTTCCTTGGCTGGTAACTCGGTCATCAGAGCTGTGAAGCCTGTGATCGCAGAGCCAAGCACAGATACCACACGGTGACCTTTGAAAGAGACAAAGCCCGCTGAGCTCCCAGCGGAACGAAGGTTATGGCTGAAACAACGTGTTGTTTTTCGTAGCAGTTGCACCTAAGAGTATACAGCAAGGGAACAGGAATTAATGATGGCCATGCTTGTTAACGCTGCCAGCACACAGTCCCTCGCCTGTCCTCTGGACAGTGGCTGGTCCTTCATTGTCTTATCCCACCAGTGGAGAAGTTCTGTATTGCAGCAGCATCACAAACATGGCCAAACTGCTGTGTGAGCCTCTCTCTCATTCACCTTGTAGATCTGCCCACAACAACAATGGCCTCTCGGAGGGATGTGGGAACCTCAGGGAGAGACCACCCAACCACAGGTCTGGGTAAGAGCAGTTACGGCTGACAGCAAGAACGAGGAGTCGGGGAGGGTTTGATGCGGCACTTAGCAGTGGATTTTGTTGCTGGGGAATACAGTCTAGACAATATTATGCTTTAGTCCATACGCCTCAGTTTTTAATCCAGATGTTTCTGAATGTAGAACATCCTCCTTTCCTCAGTCTCCAGTCCACAGAGGGCTTTTCTCTTGCTCTTAGGGAGGTTGTGTCTCTGTATGAGAGACTCTCTATGCTTCTTAGGGCTGCTAGAAATACCATTTCCTAACTTGTAGACCATATAGGATATTCTGGGTTCTGTTCTTTTTTAAAGGGCTTTTTTGCTTGTTTTCTGCTCTTGGATGAAAACTGCTGAAGTGGGAGGCAGAGCTAGTATCTCTAGTGTCAGATACAAGTGATGCAAAAGCTGCTTCAGACCTGACTGGAAACAGCCTACCTTACCAAGGACAGTTGTTTTGAGGGAGGGCTCGTGATTTCCAGTTTGTTTTTGTGGGATGTGGGAATTCAGACCTGGGCTAGAGATCGTCTGCTTGTGGAAACTTTGTATTTTTGGGTTATGTTTCATTTGAATTTATAGTGCCCCACCAATCACACAGCAGGTTGTGGGAATTGGCATCAGTGACCAGAAGCTAAGGGAAGATGTTGACAACTGTTGACTATTCTTACAGAAAAAAAACAAACAACAGAGCTGGTGTTCAGAGGTACCTCAGTAATCTCTTGGACTCCATGGGGCTCCACGACTATTACAGGTGTGTGTATAGACATACATACACATATATATAGTTTGTGTATACATAATATATATAGTGTATATATACTATATATAGTATCTATCTAGTGTGTATATATAGTACTATATATACTCTCTATATTATAGTGTATATATAGTACTAATTTCTAGAGTTTGCCTATCTTCACTGCCTGGTAAAGGTGATGGAAACATTCTCTTTTGGTCCTACAGCTATAATCCCAGATCTCCTGGTGCTAAAATGAGGATTGGAAATGCACTGTGAGCCTTTCACTCCTGTTTGTTTTGCAGATCTGCCCGTAACAGTAGTGACTTCTGAGAATGGTGTGGGATATCCAGAAAAGAATTATACAACTCAGAGTAAGTGGAGAGCAAAACGAAGCTAAGAATGAGATTAGGGACTCAAACCGGCTGCTCAGTAGTCAGTACCTTCAGCCTCAAAATTAGCATTCTGCCTTTTGGCTGCAAATTGTATTAATGGCCGTTCTCAAGGGGCCTAGATGATTCATCGTGACTCTTTAAAAGACTATGGATGGTTTTATGGGGAAAAAAAAAATCTTTCTTAGTGGGAGCATACGGAGTTGTTGCTGTGTTCCCAAACAACAGTCCATTTTGATCTTTTCTTTGACTGTCAAAGCTGGAACAGCAGAAAAGCCTCAGTGTGCAACTCAAGCAGGTCTTCTATACCTCCTCTAGCTTTGCAGTGCTGTGGTAGGTTTAAACATGTTCCACRTACAATCAAACAGTATCCTTGAACAAAAAGCTGAGACCCTTTATTTCCTGACATGTAGTGCAACTGTTGGGCCCAGCTCACAGCCTTGGTCGCCCTCAGCATTAAGAGACTCTGCCGGTTGTCTTTATGGCTGCAGTCCCTCAGCGAGATGTACGTGCAGTAAGTCTGGCTGGCTCATGCAAACGCACCTATTCAGAGCCACATGAGCCAGGTGCTGTAAGGGTGGGGACGCGCAGGGACATACACATGCAGTACAACCCCATGCGCCCACGACARGGCTGGCTGCTGTTGTCCTAGGGAGGTGGTCAGCATCATGTAACTGCTGTGGCTATTATGACCCAGGAGGGTGTCTCTGTTTGAAAGTCTTCTGCTGTATTGCTCTAGATTTCCAGAGGACTCACCTGTCCCTCTACCTGGTCATCCTGATCGCTGTGGTTTGCAGCACTGTGGTTTTCCTTGTCATCTTGCTTATCATTTGCATTAGAAAGCCCAAAGACGGTGAGTAGAATGTTCTGGAAAACTTGAATGTGCTGTGCGTGCCCAGCTTGGTTTTACCGTTGAGGGTTTTGGGGATGGGGCTGGTACTGTGCTCGCAGCTACCAGTAGCAGCAATGGCACCTGCATCATACAGGCAGTCGATCAAAATGTGCGTAGATCAAAATAGGTGGTGGAAGATCTAAAGAGGTAGAGAAGCCCCTTTTCCTCAGGGAAAACCCGTCGCAGCAGTCGGGGAGGGTCTGCAAGGCGCCGGCCGGAGAGGACGCCCAGTGGGCAGTGACGGCCCCGCTGCCCCCGAGCTGCTCCCACCCGCCCGCACCCCGCTCTCCACTGCAGGCAGGGGCTGGCACGGTCGGGAAGCAGCCTCTGCAGCGCTCATCCCTGTGCTGGCTCCGGGGGGGTCTCGGTCTCTGGCCCCTGGGGCCATACTGCAGTGCCCGGCTCCTCCGCCGTGCTGTCCGCCGCGCTGCCACGGTTACTGAGGGACGGTTGTTTCCCTCTGGGCCTCATGGACATCCCGTGGCTTCAAACTTGCATCCTTGACCGAATTCGTTGATCAGATCTTTTAAGGTATCTGGTTGCAAGTTAATCTTGTCCTGCTACTTTAAAATACCTGTTTTTACCAGCTAATGTTTAATACTTCCCTTAGTTAGTACCTGGAGGAAAAGAGGTCATCATTAATTCTCCTTATTCAATATGAATTCAGTTCCTTTCTAGTCTTCAGATGTAGGATATATTTACTGAATGCTTCTGTCTTTTCTGCACTAATACCGGAAAACTCCTGACCAAATGCTTTCTTGGAGTCCCCTTTCTCACAAATAGCACTCAGCAGTGTACAGAGAACACACTGGGGTTTTTTAATACTGATGGCCATAGTTTTCTCCTTGTCCCTTTGTGTCTTTAATTACCTTTCTACAGCTCCGTGCTACCAATTAATAATAATTCTTATCAAATACTCTTTTTGCTTTTTGCTTTTTTTTTTTTAAAGGAATCCAGAATAACCTCTTTCTAAATTGTTCTTTATTGAACTTCTAATGAGTAGGAAAATTGTGGGAACTGGGAACTTCTAGTTTCTAAACTCAACTTTACCTTTGACCTTGGGCCAGTTATTTTGACCCAGTTGTGCTACAGCTGGGGTATGGGTTGTTTTCATTTTCTTGGACTGAATCCTGGGAATAGGAGTCATTACCCACCTAACATGATCTCTAAGGTTCCTATTTTTATTCTGTCTTCAGAGGTTGCTTTCTTATATCAATAAGAGACATAGTAGAAATTCTTTTTTGAGAATATAAATGCAAATTATTGACACATATTTCTGATTATTTTTTTCCAGCTCAAGTCTATGAAGTAAAATTGTGAGTATATCCCTTTATCTAACATATTGATGAGTCTTTGGGGACTGTATCAGAGCAGAAAAGAAAACCGGTGCTACTTAGCTGTCAAGATGAAAAGCCTCTTAAGCAGTATGGATGAAGCGGTTCAAAGTTAGCTCAGTAGTACATTGTACTGATGATCTGTGGGATTTCCACATCAACACATAATGTGGGAAGAAAGATCTTTTTCTTTGCAATATTAGAATCATAAAAATGAGCAAGAGCTGTTTAACTCCTCAGCCCAATGAGGCCTATTGAAGATCATTGCCAAGGATAAATTCCCAGTGTTTTTTCAAATGCAAAGAACAGGAATTTCCCTTCTAGAGAGCTAAGGCTCCTGATGCACACATTATACTCTGATTTATCCCTGAAATATCCTTGGCTGAACTTGCCTCTTTAATCATAGCTGTGGCAGGAAGTTATAGCTATTCCTCAACTCAGGTTCTGGCACCCTGATCTACTTGTAACCTGTGGAAGCTGTACTGAAAAGCCTAATAATCCAGTCAAAACATACAAGGAGAACCACTTATCTAGGTAAAAATTGAAGTGCTGATGACTTGAGTGCCATAGTAGAACATGCCAGCAGCATTTGCCCAGGTGCTGTGCTTCCCAAGCAGTTTATAAAGCAGTTGAACCCTGAGCAACTGAACAAATGGTGTGATGTCATTTCTCCTCAGAGGATTTACCTTCGTTTTAAAGATACTGGATATCATAAGCCACATGGTGGATGTGGGCTGCATTCAGTTCACCAATTCCCATTCCTCTGCCACTTTTTTTAATATATATATATATATATTTACTTTGCAAAGAGCAGTTGTCTGGTTGTGCCATTCCAAGAAATGGTGGTAATCCTTGTGTTGCTTACATACCTTTTGCTGCCTCTGAAACTTTCCCTGGATTGGAGGCAATGCTGCTATAATGTCCAAGGTTCTCCTGCCATCTGGAAGCAAAGGACAAGATTCTCTCCTTCAGAATACTGTCATAATCCAATGGCCCAGGTTTACATGGGTTTGAATCAGACCACAATCTTGCTCAAAATCTTGACGGTTGAGAGATGCTTTGTCTACTCTGGTTGCAACTCTTCTTTCATATTGTATTTTAATTTCAGCCATAACTTGAGAGCAGCAGCTCCTTCAAGGTGTGAAAGTACAGCTCATTATGAGGAACCCATCTCCTCCACTGAAAGCAACTATGTGATGGAACCCATGAAAAACAAAATATCTGAAGAAATAAATACAAAAAACAATGAATATGACTGTGTTGGAAACACCCAGGAATCTGAATATGAAGTAGGGGACACTGTATGAGAACCAACAGTGCTCTACAGGTAGCAGTCCTGAAGACTACCTTCATCCAGGCAAAATTTATCTTCCTATTCACCTTTGCCTCTGAAAAATAGGTTGGACAAGCAGTTTTTGCTCTTCCATGATTTGTGGAGCCTTAACAATCTCTGCAGTGAAAATGCAAACCTCTTTAGGAACTTTAGTTACAGACTGCTGTACAGATCTTCTGACTTTGCTTTTCTTGGTTCCCTTTCACCACCTCTGTAGAAGAAAGCCCTTTGAAAGATAGGGTATGCAAATCCCAGGTCAAGAGCACTGTACTAAACTTACTCCTTTATATGACCAAAAGATCTGCGTTCACAGCCTTTATGCGGTGGGAGTAGAACCAGCACCAAGGGCTGCTCAACATCCCCATCACCTTTGGGTAAGAAGAGCAGAATGAGGCTGGCCTGGGAACCGGCGTTTCTCCTCCCATCTGATGAAGTGCTGCATAGGTGGTAGAGTGTCTTTTAAAATGTGAGATAGCCCTTAAAGAAACACTGAAAGACAGATTAGAGCCAGGATAAAACCAAGAACCTTACCACACTAGGAGCAGCAGTGCAAAAAGAAGAAATGTCCCATGCACCCATTGTGCTGTATTCAATATGCCTTTCTGCAGCACTCGCAATAAGATGCAGACACACTTTCTGTAGTTTTGGCACTGGACAGCTTGGGCAATTCTGATACTGCAACAAGGCACACTCGTTCTGAGGTGACCTTCTCTGTTCTCTCTTTTAATGCATGTTTAATATTTGAAAGATACTAGATACTTTTCCATAAGTTTGTGGATAGGATTGTTTACACATGCCTAAATTATTTTGGTATGAATATTTTTGCACAACCAGCTCATCTTTAAAATGCCAGCAAGCWCTCACAATTACAGCTCCTCAGTAAGTACTCATGAAGTACTTTCCTCCTAGCTTAGGAGGCCTGAAGGGTAAGTAGGGAGCTGAAAAGCTTTGTTATTTGTAATTTCTACTACTCTGAGTAAATCTATCTCATGGATACTGCAGAGTTATGGAAGAACCTTTTTATAATGAACGATAGGCAATACCATGTCTGATTAAAAGCCATGCAGACAGGTGTAAAACAAAACGAGCGATCTGAGGGGCAAGGGGGATATCAGTGACACAGATACAGGATTAGTGGGCCCCCAGATTTGCTGTTCAGACTCAGGCAAGATCTGCATCTGCAGTTCTCTGCAAGCATCAGCTCAAAATTCACCATCATTCAAAAAGAGTATTAGGTGCTATTAGGAAAGGCATTACAATGCAATAGAAAACAGGATTGTGATACTGTAAAAACGCATGGAATGCTTCCACCTTATGTTTGCGTGTAGGTCTCTCACCCTCTTGAAAGGGTTTAACAGAGGTAGAAAAGTTACTGAGAATGATAATAAAGGCATGAAACCACATTATGCATTATACTTAATTAAATTAAGTAATTAAATGCATTAATTAAGTAATTAAATGCATTATACTTTCTCAGCTTGGAAAAAACTGAAGAATGAGGCAAAATGAGGGCTGGGAAACCTTGATTTCAAAATGGAAAGGGAACAAACAGCAGCTTTTGGTGATGATATCTTGGAAAAAATTGTCAACATGTGCAAGCAGCTTATTGCAAATGTGGAGAAGCAAATGAAAATCATTAAACTTCAGGACTGCAAATTTAGTAGATTTTGTTATACTTCTCTTTATTTTGCCTATAAAAGTGGGTGTGCGTGAATATATGTGTGTGCCCAGGAATTACGCTCCTAGGAGCATATTAGCTCCCTCTACTTGAAAGCAGAGGAATTACTGTGAATCTGCTGGAGTTTGGAATATGTTTTGGATGTTGTGTCAGGTGATGTTTGTAGGCTGTAGTCAGCCATAGTTCAGGGAACAGAAGATGCAAGAGTTGCTGCTAGTCCAGTTTGAGGTTCAGAGCTAATGAAATGAGACGTTTAGGATGTGAAAGAAAATGAGTTCTATTATGAAGAGTGTAAAAAGCTAGTGAAGTCTGACAGTCTTTCTTCCTAAGCAAGAAGGTAAGTAGGGGAGGAAAACTGTTGCAATAGTATTGCAAGGCACACAGTTATCACTGAAACGGCTTTCCAGAGAACAACAGAAAAATCATGACTGGATAGTGCGTTAATGTGATGACAAATCAACAGTGTTGAAATTTTCGGGGAAACTGTCATGTTTCCTTAATCTTTCAATTCTGGATGAGGTTGCAGTTTTTGGAGCCCTGCAGTAATGTTCTCATTCTTTAAAAAGGGGTTTTAAAAAAGTGCATGTGTTTGGTAGGGAGGGGGTGGGAAGGGAATGTCACTGTTACTGGAAAGCAGTCCACCCATCTGAGCTCCATCCCAGAAACAAACTTACTGAAATGGGAATATGGGGCTTCAGTGCTATATAGAGGAACTGGAAAGCAGAGGTACTCCAAAGTCAAGCGACAGGGTGAACATCTGAGCAGAGGGGTGGACATGACATGTGCTGCTTGGAGAATGAGGAGGAAAGAGCTCGTCCTTTCTGTAAGTGGTGTGATGGGTACAGCTATCCAGACCAGTAGACTTGGCTCTTTGGGAGAGAGCTGAGCTCTGTATGAACAAAAGAACGGCAACACAGCTGGCACCATGAGCTCTTCCCTCCCTGTCTGTATTTCCACCACTGCTGGTCTTGACCTAGCTGGGAAAGACCCTCTGTGCTGTGCTAGGCTGAGGCAGTTATTTTAAGCAATGTCACCCCTGCTATGAGCTCTCTCGGGAGTTACCTTGCTTTCCCTTCTCCTTTCATCCTTGTTTTCAGAGAGAAATTGTGGGTTTTGCACTAGATGATGAAACGCCCTTAAAGGTTCTAGGAAAGTCGAAGTGTCATCAGTCGGACAGAGACGCCCAGCGTGTCAGTAAGCGCACTGGGTTTGCAAGGTGTGTTTTCTCAGGTGGGAGTGTGGTAATGCTCAGAGTACCTCAACATGACTGCCACGGCTACCCAAATGGGGACTTGGCTCTGGCTGCCTGAGATGACTTGCAGTGCTGTTCATCTGAGGTGGTGTGATGTGGCCAGAGCTCCAGCCTGAGAAAAAGAGAGCACTAAGGCAAGATAGAGGTGTGGAGACAAAGGGCTTTCCAAGGAAGGGCAGGCTCGTCACAATGCAGTCTGAGCATATCAGGCACTCTCGCTGTTGACGCTCTATGGATGACGGCTGTCGGGTATCCCACAGTTGTGCCACAAAATCAAAAAAACAATTTAATTCCAGTTGCATTGCAAAGCCACAGGCAATGTAGCTGTAGAAACATGGATAAATAGCAGTTTTATACTGGCTGGACAAACATGACCAGGAGCTGGTGATGTTAAATAAAACCATTTTAAGGCAAGCAGTAAAAGGCAAGCTCATGAAACTGAAAAGAAATCCATGAACTAGGTTCTCTGTGTGTTTTGCGTCTGCATGCGCTGTTGGACAGCTGGACAATGCAAGACAGGGACTGGATCCTAATTCAGTGTGGGATATCTCTGGGGAAAAGGCCAGTTGCTGTGCATCTTGTGCAGCACATCGAGAGCATATGGCGGCATGCCAGGAAGACAAGCTGAGGTTAAGGCAGATCTTCCTAGACCAGCACTTGTGTTTACCAAAACCAGAGCTCAACCAGCCTTTGTCGAGCCACTAAAGGAGGAACTGGGAAGCTTGCAAAGAGCAAGCATTGTGATAGCAGTGAGGCTACCAAAAGCATCAGTAGCTAGTGCGTGTGATAACTGCAGGTAAAGGTAAAATCTGTATTGCTCTAATAGCTGAATTTGTGAAGCCCATCTGTGGCACCAAGTAGGAAATGAATACTCAGATGACATCATATATATGGGCCCTTTCTTAGTGCTAGGAAGTATTCACAAGGATTTGGCCAAGATAATGGGTAACCCAGAACTGAAGTCATTGACCTGGGAATTCCTGGGAAGGGAAGTTAATTTTCAGAAAAAGCACTTGTGTATCACGTCTGTCACACAGGCCTTGAAGGAGATGCTCATTTAGACTAAGTTTATGTTTCTTTAGGTGGAACAAAGGTCATGTTTTCATGACTGTCTGTACGATTGTCTGGTATATGTGAGAGAATTGTGGTGTACATGACGGTAGAGGCTCATACAATTAGCTTCTGTGGGACATCCAAAAAGTACTTCATAAACCACAGTCTGTTTAGTCAGATCTGTGAGTTGGCTATGGCTGGACCAAATAAGAATGTCTCAAGTCTTGCAGTAAAAATTGCCTTTTTTTCTGAGTGCAGATGGCTCAAAAGGAGCACTTTGAGACCCTTCTTCTTCAGTTACCTACTCTTTGGTGGTACTGAAAGCTCAAAGCTTGGTACTGAATTTCACCCCCTTGCAGGCTAAAAATCTTATTTCATCACCAGGAAAATTGTAGCAAACTTCTCTAGTCTCTGGCAGACTATGTCAAAACATGAGTGTAAGATGCAGGCTTTGCAGAGCTCGTCCCTATGAGTAGGGTCTGAAGTCCCATCTGCACTCATTTTGGGGGAAATGGGGACTTTACTGTGCCACCTCTAATTAGCCTGAGATGTAGTAGCAGAAATTGCAGAACAAAGAGTCATACTGGTCGCTTTGCCTGAGCTGTGATACTTGACGAAATGATGCTTGAAAGTGTGTCATGTCCAGTATGTGGAAGGAAGGTGGGTGCCTGCGGGGGAAAAGGCTGCAGGGTGCCTTACCTGCCTGGCACTGCAAGGGAGAAAGCAATGGATTCAATCCAAAGCAGAGACACTGAAATAAATATACTTCATTATAATAAACCAGGAAACTAGCCATAATGCCTGAGACATTAAAGGCTTTTTCTTCATGTGTTCAGATGCAAAACTATAAGGAGTCCCTCTGGTAAGAAAGAAATGGGCTGACTACGTGACTCAGGGAGGAGAAAACTAGCAGCTACATCTCTGTCCCAGGGAGAGGAAGGTGTCACGTACATCATGTTTGAGGAACTTTAGTTATTTTTTTATCCTGTGTAATTACAGCTTCAGGAAGTCTTGCATGTCCGGTTCACAAAGCAGTCATATCAGCAGTTTTAGCTTGGGTTTTCAGCTTGTTCCAGGGCATGTTCCCCAAAATCCAACTTCTTTTAAAGTCTTTTGCGTAGGAGATAGTTTGTTGGGACAAGCTTCTATCACCAGTCATGGGCCAGGGTGTGCAAAAGGTTGAGTTTAAATCATCTCTCTGAAAATGGACTCATATTCACTCTTTCAGTGACATCGCTTGAATTTTAACAAGTGCTTTTTTGTTTGTTTGTTTGCTTTTAGGCAGGACTCAAACATAGCTAATGGCTTCTCGGTGGCAGAGTGGGCAGATGGGGTACAGGCAGTATGAACTGAAGAGTTCATGTACAGGCAGTCTTCCACCCGAAGACTGAAATGAGACCTGCACAGTTCTCACCAGTTTACTGACTTTGGGAAAATGCAGATAGTGTCCAGTTTTCATTGCCCTGTGCAGAGAGGAACAAGCCATCGTTGACAAATGGCAGCACTTCCAGAGAATGGTCTGAGCTCAGCTGCAATGTAAACACTTCAGCTAAAGCAAGCAGATATCTGTTGTGATGGGACGTAGCTGTGGCAAAACTACACCAATTACCTTTCCCTCCCAGTTCCAACAGAAAATGGCTCCCTGTATTTCAGACACATCTGCCTCCTGCTCGAGGATACTATTCTCCTGGTGCAGTTGTTAAAACTATATGCTAAGGCATGTCTATTGAATAAATGCTAAAAAGTTGCTTTAGTGAATGATTTAAAAGCCTATAACAGAATTCACTAGGTCAGTAGATTTGCTTTTATGCATGTTTCTTATCTCCTGTAATTCCTTCTCCTTTTGGTAATAGTTAGCAGGCACGTATTAATCCTGTGCATAACACCTATTGATAACTTTTGGATGACTTTTAAAGGTACCCCTACAGAGCATACCCAGAATGTCTCCTGGATTAAAGTCCCTCTGCCACCAGTCATAAGTCACCTCCTTAGAAAACACTGCATGTGCTTGCAGAGCATGAAACGTGATGACTTTTGCCCATGAGCTGGGCTATTGCAGCAGAAATGTGTACCAAGATAGTCTGTGATGCTGTGAAAACAAAAGCAGCAGGCAGTGACCATCTGATCACCAGTAGATGGTAAAAGCTTGTGTAACATTAAATGTGGATGATTCTAGCTTGTTAACCTTTCGTTTCCTGATGCACCTTCTCCATGGCCCTGGTAGGTATAACTGCATCTGTAGCTGCATTGCAATAGGGCACAGTTTCTGGGCAGGTGGTAGGAAATGGAGCTTTTGCAGGGAAATTCCTATCATAGTAAAGAGCAGGATGTTGTTTTTTAATACCTCTTCTCTGCACATTTTCTGTTGAAACAGAAAAAAGCAGTAAAAAAGTGGCATCCTAAGTTTTCTGGTCTAAAAGGCTCACACTGTTTGGCAAAGAAACTGGGGCTGTTTGTCTTCCTTGCTYAGGTCACAGGCTGGCCTACTCAGAAGGTGAACGGGGTTGCCCTCAGAGAGTCTTGCTGCAGAAGTTGGTACATGTGTGTGGTGGAAGAGCTGAGTACCRTCAGCAGGAGAAGACACTAAGGAAATGGAACTGAGCATCAACAAGCTGGTCTCTGCCTCATGCTCCTGCATGGTATTAGGTGAGTCAGTGCACTCAGACTTGTGCTTTTCTGGATGCCCAGTTTTGAGCCTTCATGGTACAATGGAGAGAGAAGCTGAGCACTCTGCTGAGCAATATCATCACACACAAGCCAGAGGGAACTGAATTCATGCTTCACAAGCATCCTCAAGTTTGCTTTCCCTTGCTACTGAGTGCTTGACTATGTAGTCATCATAAAGTTCTTTCACTGTGAAGTGAACGCAAATGTGGAAGAAAAGAAAGGAAAAAAAGGAAAAAAGAAAGAAAAAAAGAAACACAATTATGAAGACTGATAAAGAAAAAGCACTAGTCAGAAAAGTCAAGAGAATGGTAAGAGAAGTGGGTGGRGACAGGGGAACATGAAATGGAACTGGAAAGATCCTTATAGACTTTGTCCATCCTTTACCCTTCACCTCAGTCAGCAGTGAAATGGACTCGTGATATTTCAGGAGGAGGATCCTAGATGACAAAGGACAGAAGAAAGGGAAGTGTTCTTCACTTGCATTCTGGTCCCAGGAGTGTGGGGGTCTCTCACAAACTGCAGGGAAAGGAGGACAGACCTGCAGTTCTGGGAGAATGGGAGAAGTTGTGCGGATAGTGGTGCTTGTGATGGCTTTCATCAGCTGCAACGGTGAGTAAATGCTTCAATGTTTAAGAACAAAAATCAGAGTACTAAGAGGGTAGGGAAAATCTTTTGAATTATAGTGTCTTAATTTTTAAAAACTGTCAAGTGTGGAAAGTCTTTAGTTTCTTGTATGAAAAATAGAGCCTGAGATTTCACAAGAGTGTCCTTTGGTATCAGATACAAGGTGCTTTTAAGAGTGGAGCAAACGGGGCAGTATTGGGCAAAAGGTCAGCTCCCATGCCCCAAAGCAAGAACAAAACAGGATTGTTCAGGACCCTTGGAGAGGACCTGCTCTGGTGTGTTAGCTTCCAAAACAGTCTTTGTGAAGCTGGAATATGCATTCTTCTAGAATTTAATAATGCATGACCGTTGCTCTGCTAGCATGGTCCTGGGAAGAAGACCTGTAATTGTGAGACTAGGTGCGGGCACACACATGATTCCCCTTGGTCTCTCCTGATCTGCTGACTCTCTAGGTGCATTAGGAGGGGTGATACTGGAATCTTTGCTTCGATTCATATGCCCATGAGGCATATGTGCCACTCCCAGGGCACATATGACACTGACACCAGCAGAGGAAGGTTTTGGGAAACAGGAGAAAGGTGCTTTAACAAGTTGTATACAGAAGCACAGAATTGCTCCTGACATTTAGAAAAATGGTTTGATATATGTTCCCTATTTCATCATAAAAAAACAGCTTTGCAGATTTCTGGGATCTGCCTCTCAAGCAACTTATTGTGAGTTAATGCAGCTGAACATAACCAGTGCCTTTCTGGGGAGGAGGGGGAAGGGGGAGAGGGATAAGGGGGTATGGGTAGAGGTGAGCCAAGTCCAGCTAAATTCAGGTAATTTGCTACTTACAACAGGCACTTCCCAGAGGAGCTGTGGTCTCAGTGGGCAGACAGCTGGAGAGATTGGGAGAATGAGCCGGGTACCACAAAATCCGCCCCCTCTTCTCCTGTGCCCACTTGAGTGCTTGGCAGCGTGCTTATCTGGTTGAAGCAGGTAGGATCCAAGAAATCTAGGTCAGATCTGAAGTTCTCTAAGGCTAAAGCAAAAAGATTGGGTTTGGTCCACAGTTCCTGTTCCAGGTCCAGTACTTCAGAAGAGATCCCTAAAGGCTCCTGCCTGCGTGGTGCTTCCATGCCACCAGGACAGCTGGTGCCGGCAGGCTAGGAAGGAAGATGCTCAACCGTTTTAGAAAATGGGCCAGAATATGAGAGTTCAATTTTTTTTCCATTATCATGCATTATCGATAATACAAATCCCTCTGATTAGTCTTCTAATCTCTAACATAGCCCTTTCACCTGGTCCAGCTCTATTTTCCCTCCAGTRGGAGAATTCACACTGTTTGTCTGGAAGACTACATCCCAGTTTAAGAAGTATCACTGGAAGGAAATACTTCTTTTAAAAATGCTGTCTCAGGGATTTTTATTTTGCTGAGTTTCTCCCATTCCTTCCAATCAGCTCTCCTTTGGAGTCATCCCTGCTAATGTTGAAATTGGTCATATACAGAGTGCAGCGGCTCCGCAGGGAATCAGTGGATGCTGGCAGTTATTTCATGGCACATAGCAATGCAAAACAACACAGGAGAGATGTTTAAACAAAATTGTGTCCAGATGAATACACTGGATAGCAAACATACTTGAACTTGAGTGCATCAAATTCCTTGAGGGTATTTCTGAGCAGTTTTCTAAATAGCTTCCACCCTTCTTAGTTTTTCTTGGTGGGAGTCTGTGAAAAGAGGAAGAAGAGAAATGGAAAACCTTTAAAAACTGATACATCAAGGAGTTGCATTTGACTGGGTTGTGAGATTTGAAGAATGGAGCTGTGCCTGCCCTCACAAAAGTCACCTGGTAAAGGAAAACCAAAGCTCCATGTCAGAAACAAGCTTCCACTATGCTCAGCCCCAGCAGTCCCCTCGGCTGTCCCTGTGGACACAGATGCACAGATGCTTGCCTTCCCCCAACTGGCACCTCCTGCCAGATCTGGGACAGGCTGTTGCACAGAGAAGTGCTTCTCCCCGCACAGCTATACTGCTGGGTCCTGTGAGCACCAGGCAAGTTGCATAAAAAAATAGCGACGTTAATGAATGCAAACATGTTGCATTCATTGTTAATTGCAGTGAAGCGGTAAACTTGCTTTGTTCATCCTTCCTCCCATATAGAGGGAAGAGGTCAACGCTGCAGGTGGTGTTGTCAGAGCATCCCATGTCAGTGGGGGGAGGCCRTGTAAGCAGGCATGTGCAAGTGTAAGGAGAAAGCCAAGCAGCAGGGTGGAAAGGCTGGTGCTAGAGAGCAGGAATAAGAGATGCTCCTTAAGGTCTTGTGAGGACTGTAGCTGTGATGCTGCCACCAGGAGCAGGATTTGTGCCTCTCTGTACCGAGAAGGAATTGAGAACTGGCAAGTGTCCAGAGAGAAACAATAAAAATAGCCATAAGGTCAAAGCAACTGTTCACTTCCCTATGTTCAGTGAGGTGGGGACAGGCCCTGGTTTAGCTGGCTGTGGTCTACAGCACATCTAAGACGTGGCTGCGTGCTGGCTTCCACCGCCTAGTGATTTCCCGTCTAGCCTAAGGATGTTCTCCTCTTCTGCTRCGTTCTTATGTCTGCCCTTCAACTGTTGTTCCCTGCAGCCCTCCTGGATCTGTCTGGTGTCCACCAGGTCAAGGGCACATGGATGGGATCCACCACTTTACCGTGTACCTACATGCCCTCAGAAGGTTTCACACAGCAAACGCTTGTCTGGAGTGTGGAGCGAGACTATAGCACCTCTACCATCTTTCGGAGGGACGATTCTGGTGACCACGTCTTATTGTCTCAGTTCCGAGACCGGGTCAGTGTCCCAAAGCACAGCCCAGGGGACGCCTCACTCCTAATTGAGAACCTTGAAATCCCCGACAGCGGACACTATACCTGTCAGGTCATCTGGAGGTCTAAAAATAACAGCTTGATAACAAAGGAGGTGACCACTACAGTTAAAGTCATCAAAGGTAAATCCATCAATAAAGCCCCGCTCTTGTGTAGCCAGTCTAATCCACAGAGCATGTAGGAGAAGAAGCAGCTGGTGGGAATAGCCTTTCACACCATCCTGTCTACCCACATCCAGGCTGGGTGTTCAGGCATCCTCCTCCCTTGCTGTGTTAGCCTTTCTTCTCCACTCGTGGAGGTGTAGGGATGGACTGGGGGAGGGGGATCAGTTACTATACACCCCAGTCTGGATCTACCAACGGGCCACTTGAACCCGTGGTGCTTGAGAGAACACCCAGATCTGGTTTTGGTTTTGTGGAGGTAGCCAGCATCTCTGTGGTTCTTCTAGCAAGTGGGACAGCCAGTGGGTGTTGTACTAGCCAGATCTGCCTTCTCCCCTTCCCGAGCATCCTCAGTGTGTGCTAGAAAGAACTGTCTTTCTGCAAGGGGGGTACCCACTCAAGAGAGCAGGACTTGCGTGATATGGCAGTAGCAATGGTGGCATAGCTGGTGTAAACTTGGCTTTAGGCACAGGTGAGCTGAGCTTAACCTGTGCAGAGAGGCGATGTGRGTGCGGTGCCCCTCTTCCTCCTGGGAAAGCACTGAAAGCCAGAGCAAGAACTGCTGTGGATGGGGAGAGGAACCTTCCCCACCGCAACCAGGGCCGGCATGACCCAGACCCCACCCGCTTTGTCTTCCAGTTGCAGCGACCAAGCCCGTCATCAGGGCCAGCGAGCTGGGGCTGACTTTCCCGGCAGGAGCCAGGACCAGCCTGACCTGTGTGGCCAGCGGGTCCCCCCCCATCAGCTACCGCTGGTTCAGGAGCGCCCCGGGAGGGAAAGCCCTGCTCCTGAGCAGCCAGGCCGAGCTGGTGTGGGACAGCCTGCGGCCCTCTGACACCGGGAAGTACTACTGTGAGGCAGAAAACAGGGTTGGGGCTGGGGCTGTGCAGCAGAGCGACGCCGTGGAGCTGACGGTGAGAGGTGAGTCCCCAGTCTGGATCTCCTCATCTCCGCTCCACAAGACTGAGGCAGGGAGTTTCCTCTTTCATAGCGGGATCAGACATGGAACACTGAGTATGAATTGTGTCTTGATTGCCACCCAGAGAGGAAACCACAGGGGCTGGCATCCTCCCTGTTTCAGAGTGTGCCTGATCATGGCAGGGGTAAGGAAAATGTCCCCTGTGTCCCTCTGGGACCAGGACTGTGCAGGATGGGAGCCTGGCTCCTGCCCTTGGTGTGTCTTGCTCTTACCTGGCTTGTACTGCAGACAGGGCGTGGGGGAAACGGCCTGACGACCAGTCTCTCCTGCAGAGTCCCCAGTCACACAGCAGCCCAGCCCTGAGACCAGCAGGCACAGCAGACCCCCGCTCACCCCCCAAGGCGATGTGCCCCAGCGAGCACCCACAGGTAAGTGACCTGGGCTGCAGGGGAAGGGCTGCTTTCACCCTGGTGCTCTGTGCGTGACGGAGAAGTTGAGTGAGACAAATCTACCTGACATTCCTTTTGGGCTGCAGATCCTCTTTGCAAGTACGATAGGAACTGTCGGCCCTGTCCCCCGGGCACAGGTGCTCAGCTGTGGGTAGCGGGGTTGGAGCCCCCTGGGACAGCAGCAGAGCCAGTGCTAGAGGGACCACAGCCTGGGAAAGCAGGGGGTCGCACAGCTTCAGTGGGAGGTCACTGGGGGCAAGAAACCTGGCTCGGGGCTGCGTGCRTCAGGGAGCCTTAAGGTGCGGCTGCCGATGGTAAACCACCCCAGACCAGCCAGGGAGTCACCATAGGAGAGATGAAGGGAGAAAGTCCTCCGGGAACCTGGAGGAGTCGCGGTGAGACAAAACCCGAAGCATTCCCTGGCCGTACTGTACCCAGCCACAAGTGCTGGTGCCTAGAGCTGTACCGTGTTGCCCAGGGCTGCCAGGGACCCCTGGGGCGATGGCCGGCGAGGGGGGGACGCGAGTGCCACACGCTGCCGACCTCAGCCCCCGCCTTCGCGGTTTGGCTGGGGTTTGGCTGCAGTTGCAGGTTTCGTTCGGTGTTAAAGCACTTTAGAAGCGCGTTTCGAGGCGCTCCCCGGCCCCGTGGCTCTGCTAACGGCGGGCGGGCGGGCGGGCGCGGGGGCTCGGCTGGGCGCAGCCCGGGCCGGGTCTGCCCCCGTGCCGCTGTCACAGCGCTCTTGCCTCCGCCCGCAGGTTCCCCGCGGGCCGCGCCGCCCCCGCACCTCT